>LUCM01007943.1:58219-68821 GCA_008360955.1 Fasciolopsis buskii
CTATTGATAGATGAATTCTCTGTAGGTAGTCTTAGTATGACGAAGGCATTGGAAACCATCTACAGAGTTCGGCTACTTGGCAGATATTAGTAGTAGGATATTGTTCTCATGAAATAATTCAACATGTGATATCAACGCTGAACTGGCCACTGTGTTGGACGTAACTGAATGTACCAAATGAAATTACGACCGGTTTGCATACTAGATGATATTTATGTTTTCGAGGATAACCGATCGAAATGACTTTATGTAACCTTCTCGCAGATTTCTTTAGTTTATGCAACAGAAAAAAGGGAAGCAGACCATTTCACAATAACGACCAATATCCCAATTTCCCTACGTGGCGTGGTTACCCGAATTATTCGCTACCAAATGATGCTTGTCACATTTGGTATGTTATTAGTCCTCCAAATACATCAGATTTGTTGGGGTTCCATGTCCCCGAGTTCGAGTGGGCTACAAACCCCGAGCACTTACCGAAACGTGTTGTGGTGATCTCGTGTCACAAAAGTCGTCCTCTGAGGAATCTCGCGCACTGCCGTCTGGTGGCAACATTGTTCCCACTAAAATGCGACAGCTAATGCCACCGGGTCGACCGAATTTTGATAGCCAGTCTACGGAAAATTGTTTCAACCTGATTCCAATTCAGCCACAAACGGGGTACGAAATTCGCAGCGTTGTGTTCGTTGACATCAGCTGCCCGAATGCCATATGAACTAGCCAATCAGCTATCGGTCTTTAGTAGGTTACGAGATCTTCAGACAAGCATACTTCTTTGTAGGTTAGACAATAAGATCGGATGATTGGACTTAAGTCCCTTACATGAACTCTCTATGTTGGTTTGGGCAACCGGATTTTATTCAACCCACTGACCAGCTACGGATCTCGATGAGCAAAGAAAGACATGAATTTAAGTAGTGAACAGCCATCAAATGAGTATTGAACTCCATACACTACTCCCTTTTCTTTCCTCCTGATTCATAGTTCTTTCACTCCGCCTTAGTCCCCATGACACATAATCTGTTCTCAGATTTGAGCATTGTACTATTTTACAGCAGTTGCTACTAACTTATCCACGATTTGGTTAAGAAACGTTGTGAATAGTCGACACAAGATGAGAAGACAACCTATTGTCAGATATTTTCAAACTGCACTGGTTTTTTGCATTTTATTGGAGGAGCATGGCCAATTTTCCTTACACATCGCAGAAAATTATTTGCTCACTAGAAGTTGTTATCATACCTGTAGGATTCAGATTGATTGAAAATTCTTAGTCTTTTTACTTCTTAACGGATGTCGGACCGCTTGCGCCGAACCTGCTCATGATGACACTGATTCCTGACGGCCGTTTATTTGAAGTTTGATGCATTTAATTTCACCCTTTGTCGTCGTAACTTCTTAATGAACTTACTTCGTTGGCATTTGGTGTAGTCACATGTCACCCTGACTTAGGACGGTTTTGCATTATCGCGCACGTTGGGTATCGTAGACGTTGTTCATTTACAGTAATTCCTGGCGGTCACGCTAATCGAGCGTACAACTTTTGCATTTATTTCAACAACGGAGTAGTTATTTTCCATTTACTCCTTTTAACCGAATGTACATTTGGCATTGATTTTTGTCCTATAATAGACTATTTTTGCTGGATATTGGATAAGGCTGATTGTCAAAGCGCACGTATTCTTAGCTCATGAACAGGATCTAAGAATTTGTGGAACAACCTTTTTCTCTCTAACGGCTTCCGTATCGTATCGGACTACCCATTGGTTGTGAGGTTTCAAGCTACTTTCGAAAATGTGAGAAGTTTATGATTTGGCGAATTGGGCCGTAAATCATTGATCAACTTCATCCGAACCGGGACTCGGTTGTGACTAAATCGCTTACTTGAGTACTGCTGATATATAAGATATTTTGAAATTGAAGCAATCTGTTGGCGAATCTCCGTTTACCCCGAGTTAGAAGTACATCCAAACAACTCGGAGAGACTGTATGTGTGTGTGTGTGTGTGTGTGTTGGGACTCAGTAAACCGGGGACAGGTAGCCAAATGCATTACTCAAATTGGATACACTCGGACATATTCAGATGTTGGGAAAAATGATAAATAAAGAATAAATACAAAAAAGAGAACAAGACACTACGGGAATATTATAAAAAATTGCGAATGCATTCACCACTGAGTGTTCCCATTTTGTAGCTGACTTCATTTCAAATTAATATTGATGATTTCCTCTATTTTTCCTGTCTGTTTTCACTTATTACAATAACAGATGTATACCATTTCAGGGTCGGAGCAGTAGCCCTTCGGCGATATGCTCGGCGGCGTACAGATTCGAATCCTTGATCTGCCGGTCGAAACATCACCGTGCAACTCACCTGATCGTGGTTGGATGAAGTCTTGAGAGAAAGATGAACATATCATGCTGTTCGGAGTAAAAAGGATAATGAGTTAGCAGGAGCGAAAGACAGAAGTGACTGTCGACTGCCTAATCGAAGTCCTAGTAGACGTATCCCTTTACGTTGTAAAATAATGTATCATTGTTAGAATGATTAAATCACAAGGAGCGAAGTAGTCGCCAAATAGGAATTCGTAGATCTTATAGATTTTTAGTGAAACGAATAAAAAACCTGGCCGATTTTTGGCCTAATGCAAACTGATCAGAATCAGCAGTTGCGTTCACATGCGGTTGAAGATTGCTCCGCGCAAATTTCAATCGTCTTGATATGAATTATTCGGACAAGAATGATTTTATTTTCCAAACTGCATGAGTTCCGAACTATTAGTGACTTGAATGACGGAAACTGTCCCGGCAAAATTATATATCCTCTTTCGGATTTGCATGAACAGCTAGAATATTATATAGGCATATTACATGAAAGAAACTACAGTGGACAACGTATTAAATGGTCTGGGTTTACGAAGAGTGTGAGATAAGTTTTTAGTACCTGAAAAGCGTGGACTCAGCATTCGTAAAATCACGCAAGAGATTGAGTGAGGATATTCATGGAAGGATAAACGATCACGGTAATGAAGTGATGGACAAATGTTCACATTTCGTGGACTCGGTTTTTCTAATCTAGGGAAAATTTCAATCTCATCCAAACAAAAAAGTGCAAATACCTTGTTCACGCCAATTAGATGTTTGCATGGCTAACCGAACATTTAGTCTCCATCTGGATTTGTCTCAACTGGTCAACGAGTCCTTAAACACAACAATAGTAAAACGAAGCTTTTGATTTCGAGAAGACGGAAACCGCGTCCAATTTGCCCTCGAGTGAACAAATCCTTCGTCCCAGGTTAGTGTCCCAGTTCGGGCGCGGTGGATATGCACTGCTGATGATTCCTAACAAGTTGGATGAAACAGCTGTACAGTGCTTCCATGGTTTCTTAATGGTGAATTATTTCATGAAAGTTACTTTTGACTGGAAATCATGACGACCTGTGGGGTTAGTCCCTGTGGCGAGTCTTGAAATGAGGTCGATTGACCGAAAATAATGTTCCAATTTGTGCAGGAGAAAAGGATGACTGACTAACGGCTCACCAGTATCGAGTTCTTCGCTTTTTCTCTTCAAACTGCTCATATCTACAAATCAAGAACATTTCTGCCTTGTTACTCTTATTGATCTTCCATGGTGCATTTGGCTTGACCGAAACCTCATTTCATACCCTTTCCCTGTCCACGGGGAACAATATTAGCTCTAGACACAGGTATTTTGCCCATATCTAAAGATGATTAAAAGTTAAGTAAAAGGGGAAATTCCAATTGTGCTGTGTGTTTAGGACTCGTTAGAAATTTGAAACAAATCTAGATAAAGACTAAAAGTTCGATTAGGCATGCAAACATTTAACTGATGAGAACAAGATATTCGCATTGATTTTGTTTCGGGGAAATTGAAATTTCCCCATAGACTAGAAAAGCCGAAATGTGAAATTTTTGTGCATCATTTCATTACCGTAATCTTTTATCTTCCAATAAATGTCCCCTATATTCAATAACTCGATCAGCACCCCGTGTTGTCGAATAGGTTCTTGTAGTTTTGCTTTCCCAGCGATATTGTGCGATTTTGCCTGTGTTTGTTGGCAAGACATTCCAACAAGAAGCGGACTGGAACTGAGCGGGAGCAATGCGGATTTCTTATCGTGCCCCCCTCCCTCCTTGCACTACCTCTTCCTCTTCCCTCCTCCCTCGTCATACAGTCGTGGTGGAATTTGTAGTAGGATAAGTTAATCACTGATCAATCCAATTAAAACATCCCCACTACGGTTGTGCACGCACTTGGACGCGAAGTTCCAAGCGATTTGCTTCAGATGAAACAAAATCGGCGGTTTGATCGCATGTCTGATTCCCATCCGCGCGATTCACACCATCGTAGCCTACGGGATCATTATCACAGGATGTCCTCATTATTGCCATTATCAGTGTGACCGTTAATCCCATTAGGTTTGTCGTCCTTTTCGCCTATTCTGTACCCATGGACCGGGATAAAATCAAACCAAATGGTACCGATAGTCTATTGATTGGCGTCATCATTATACGAAGAACAAACGATCCTGCCTCTCGGCAACATTGACGCCGTACGATTGGGCCAAATTTCTCCCCAACCGGGGAAAAGATGCTCGATCAAAAGTTAGTTCTTCTGTTAGATGAGGATCGAGTAGCAAGGGGGGGGAGAGCGAAAGAAAACGTTTTATAAAGTTGGCACGCGAGGGTGGAGGAGGAAAAAATAGGGAGGGGGTGGCGAATTAGTTCGGTCGATTCCAATTCTTTCAAATCGGATAATGAACAAATAGGTTAAAATGAGCTTGATTAAATTTCTTCTTAGAGGGTGGATTGTGGGTTGTGTGCGTCTGTGTGTGTGTGTGTGTTTGTGTGTGTGCGTGCGTGTGCGCCAAGTTCAGAAAATTTTCACTAAATCACCAAAAAACTAGCAAGTCATTCGTGCATCAAAACAATTATGTACACTGTCCTGTTACTCACTTTCGCGTTTGTGCGTCAAGATTCCAAACCAAAAGGCTTTTGGGGTCATTCGATTGGAGGAAATTTAGTGGCCTCATGAATTTCAATTGAACAACTTGTAAGCTGCCCATACGCATTGCGATTTTTTTAAAAAAAATTGAAAATAACTATGGTGTTGATGAGATCTGTTTGGTTGTTCCTAGGTGGAGCAAACCACCGTTGGCTAATGTGAACATGATGTCAGAGTTATTTTACCGGACGTGTTTGGACTTGTTACTCATCGGGTACGACACCTAAAGTTCAGGTGATTTTTCTTACGGATTCACATATTTTCATAAACTTTTGAATTATTTCCTCCGGTGATCAAGTATTTATCATCAATTTTTGCTTTTCGATTTCAGCAGAATTGAAAGAATAATAATCACAAATGCACGTATAAAAAAGAGTTGCGTCGCACCTTACATTTATGAAGCTAGAAAAAAAACGTTGAGCTATATGAATTGTTTATTAGTAAAATTTAAGCATTATATAGCCGATCAACTGTAAAGTAGGATGACATCCGCAAATGGAGTAGACCATTTCTTAGGCTGCAGAACAATGAAGGTTATGAGCCCACTAGTAAACTTGGTCTGCATACTACTTAACAAGTAGTTTAAGCGTAGAAGTAATTACTAAAGCGAAGTGATCACTCGGTTTGTGCATTCGTCGATAAATGTGCAACTGTGCATTCCAGAAATTTCACCTGGTCCTTCAGTGGTACGGACCTATTCACGTGTTTGTTTTGCTACCACGTGACTGGATGAACCGAGCTCAGCAGCCATGCAGGCAGCGTGATTTTAAGCGCCCCACAGCGACCTTTGTACTTGATCGCTATAAGTTTCCGATTAAAGAAGTTTTCGTTCTAGCGCTAGGGCTCACATATCGATTCGGTGAAGTGACCATTTAGACCGAGTGTGCAGATATCCAATAAGCTGACTATCGGAAACGGTCATTACAACCGCTTCAGTGTTCATAGCCGGATTGGTTCTTGAAGAAAGTTGGAATCACAAATCGTCACAAGAGAACTCAGACTATCCAGTGCTCTACTATAATACACCCGTGAACACATATTGTCCCTACGCATACAAATGACAGTGCGAACAACATTAAGTGAAGAACCGAGTCGTTTTCACTGAATTATTATTGTACAATCACATCACATAGCGCATCATCTGGGATGAAGCGGGCGAGTGGTGAGGTCATGTGGCTGAGACAAGAGTGCAGAATACGCTTAAACGAGCCAAATAAATCTATTTGTTCTCTTTCGGTTACGTGGGCAATGCAGTAGAAGAGCTGCTGTGCTTGGGAAAAGTGATATTAGGCGTATAACGAAGGATCGTATAGTCGACTACTCCCAACTTTCGTAATTATGACGATCAGATACTTAAGCCGGATGGAGTATTCAACTGAAACCTTGAAGTAACTCTTCGGCCACTTTCACTCAGTGATTTGTCTCAGCGGGGAGTGAACAAACAATGTCGATATTTGCTTTGATTCTTCCCGTGTTCAGTCGAGCTGGGTGATACTCACGACCTGTGGAGACAAACGCTTAGTTTTACGGTCCAAATACTCAATTCTGCAAGTATAGGAAGACGAATGTAGACTGAAAGGAGTTATAGAGTCCGGTACTTTCTCCTCTAATTGCAAGCACAAGACTAGTTTGGAGCCCGGCAGTAGAGGAGGTCCTACTGATTGCATGTTATACAAGGCACTGTTTATCTCACCCTTCACTGTCTTGTAGGTGAGGTGCAAAGGACAACCATTTCCCAGGAAAAACCTGTTCTGCATTTCCTGTTCTTTTCCATAACTCTCATCTGTACAAATTCCACACAGTCCTGTTAAACGAAGTAGAAATTCACGATGAGCCGCGCTGTCAACATCGTCGGTTTCCCATCGCACACTATTATCGCAGCACGCAATTTAGTTCGTGGTCGAATGGACCCAAAACGGAACAATTAAAATTCATTTTTCTCAATAGGAAGGCTGGAATTTAGTGTATTTGTAGAAATCTTCACTCATTACATGGAACGACAGTAATACATGTACACTGAAATCATGATGATGATGATGATGATGATGATGTTGATAATAATGATGATGACGATGATGATGATGATAAGGAGGAGGGTGGGACTGATCCATGGGAAACCAGTCAGCTGGATTCTGAAGAGGCTGCCATACGATTATTCTTTGCTCTCCATTCGCTTATTGTTCGGGGATTCGCCGACTTAAACAAGCTCTATTATTCCTTCGGATACACACGATCCTCCCTCACGGCTGTGCTCTGTGCGTATGATTTGGCCTGTGTCATGAACTTGTCACGTGTGTATAAAACACTATATGGCGGCATGGGATGAGAAGAATGATCAGCGAGTTTAGGTGCCTCACTTCTTCGTTGTCAGGGTGCAAAATTCTCAGATGGCTGGGCACATTGAACGATGTCGCAGCAATCTGTGAATAATTGTTACCATGTTCACATTGTATGCCAAATCGAAATGTTTGATAAAAATATGCGTTTGTATTGTTAGACGGTATATTTCGTGTTTTGGTTACCACAGCATTGCTTTTCCTTTTCCGCCTCGCTTATATCCACGCCTCGTTCACTCTTCATGTTCCCTTTTCTGTGTAATCAGGCGAGAAAGGCAGCAGTCTGCAAGGTTAGCCTACTATTTGCGGGTGAATGATGAGTATGAAGAAAGGACGTTATGAACAAATGACGGAGTGTTTTGAGGTTTCACAAGGAGTCAGCCACTATGCAGCACAGAAAAAGCACTTGAACATTTTGCGTCCACATGTCGACCGCTCGAGGTGGACTACTCGACTGCCGCGTTAGCGCTGCGTCCTAGCTTAGGTTAAACGGAACTTTGCGTTTCGGTTACGAAATCGATTGACCACGACCATTTAGAGCAACCGACGCAGACGAATTTAGTCGAGCACCATAGACCGGTCAAAAGGTCAGTTGTTGTTTTCCTTTATGACATCCAAAACCTTACATGGGATTACAAAACAGTTCGGATTTGGGGGTTGAAGGCTTTTCGTCATCGATCACTGTCATCAGACCTTACAACTTCTGCGCGCTGCTAATTTTTCAATATTTTGCGGAAGTATAGTAGAACAATAATTCTAAGAATTGTTGAAATAATCAACGTTTCAAGGTTTTGTTGATTCTAAATCACTAGAGTTGTATATCATTTCTGTGACAAAGCAAAAGCCTAAATGAAGAAATGTGCAAACTAGTGTTTTAAAATACAAAATACGTTGAAAATTTTTCTTTCAAAACTCACAGTGAACGAAATGCTAAAGCAGTTGTCCAAAATATTCTCATCATCGGCCAGAAAATCAGGATCGACCATATGATCTCCTCGTACGAGTCGACGATTTGATCGCATTCACTGTCAAACAGCGAATTTTTGGCCACCCGCATAGTCTTTTAGCACTGTCTGCGTACACCTTCGTTGTCTAAATCCAGCTGCTTTTCTAACATTCCAACTCGTAAACCGGCTCTAAGCAGGAAGATGACCGAGTTGACGAAAAAGTAGTCACTGTTCCCGGACTTTTTCGAGGCTCAGGATAGAGCCACTGTGGACGTTCCGGGATTCGGATAAGGGAACTATCACCATTTCAGTGATTAGCAGTAAATGAAATGGCGACAGATTCACTGCACAAGTAATCATGTACAACCAACTGTACTGCCGAGGGCTTGAAGACTCTTCGCCGGACAAGCCTTCTTTTTGAGAAAAATAGCATAAGAATCCAGTGCTAACACTACAGCGCGCCGAATATGGCCAACCAACAAAATCAGACCATACCTCCTTGTATTCCACTGACTAGACATGAAATTCTATGAGAAGTCCAAAACTCATTATTAGATCACCAGATAGTCGAAACAACTTTGTTGTCCTGCAGGTAGCGCTTACCTGCATGAAGGTTGTGTGCATCATCGATACGGAACGAATTTGAACAGGGTGATCAAACAGCATTACAGCCCGCAGAGGACTTACGTACGGTGACGAACAACTGAAGAAGTGAAACAGAAGTCTGGAAGAGCTGGCATGTTTGACAAACTCTATTCGACTGTCTCTTTGTCAATCCGTTTTCTCCGGCTCTATTTTCGTTTATTCACCATGGTTCCGATGGAGCAATGCATGTGCACAGATTGGCCCCGATCAATCGTGGTATTCACGATAAATCTAAGTTATTACGTAAAATGAATGGAACCGCTCACTGGATTAAAATTTGGTTACAGCGCCAAAAAATGGTCCACTTTGTATATGGCCCTGATTCAGGTGTGACTAGCAATTTCCAGTAAGCACATCGGTTCCGAATTCGACAAACAAGTATTGCCTTTGCTTTATGAATGACATTCATGGCGCCACAAAGATTTTTGATCTCCTCAAATATCAACTGTTAGTTACCAAAAACGTCCAAATTTGATATACCTTCACAAACGTAATGCAGACTGATTGCCTGTTCTCAAACTGGCACGTCTGAGGAAGACTGTTGGATTTAAAATTTCTACATATGACTGTACTACTAGGGAGTAGGCATATGGGGAAAGACGGAAATAACAGACGCTGCCGTAGGAATCTATTCAGCAGCATAAATGCGGTGGACTAAGCCTGGACTAAGCCTGAGAAACGTGGCAGAGTTTTGTGAAGAAATACCGACATCTTGTTTACCCTAGCCGCCTCGGATAAGTTTGGCGCAGGAGGCAGATATGAAATAACCTGGAATTTTTCACAGGGACCACATGAACTCGCGTGAAATTTCAACCCTCCGTTTTGTGGAATAATTCAGACCCGTAGTGAATACCGAGATTTCTTTGTAAATAAAGTAGGGAAACCGTTAATTTCTTTGTGGTGTCAAGAGAACCGAGGGTCGTTGACGAATAGTGGTGTTAAAGGCAATGCGATTGTTTATAAACTAACTGTTCAGCTGTGAATGCACCAAAATCTGTGAACAATCAAGTCGCGCTTTGTTTCAGCTGAAGTTAATCACATTTCAGTAGGTCCTTCTGTTTGTAGAGTGATCGATCTATGGATGCTGCAGTTTTTCCGACGACTGCGATGCTACATATGCTAGGGTTCACTCTGATACTTTGCAATGATTTTCATAATTATGTTCATACTCATTCATTATGTGAGTAGTCATTCTGTACGAACTCACTATTTATATCTCTGATGATTCAACTTTCCGTTAGATATTAATTATCTGACGCTTACGTTGAGGCTATCAACACTTGTTTTGTAAACGTTCCAGTGATCATCAAAACAGTAGCATATTTCCCGTAATTACTCTTGAACATGAGGTGTTTGCTTTATGGGCAACTCTGGAAGTGGGTTTCCTAGATCGGTTGGTTTGCTTAATGCTCTTAGACACTGGCATTAGAGATAGATCCCTTTAGCTAATAGTTATAAAACACCTGAATGTAGATATGTAAGGCTGTCATGTAATTGTTGCTGACAAATTTGTTACTGGACAAAGACAGCCAAATATAAATGCAAGTACTAATTTCCTCACAGGTCCAACGGGAAAAACAATGCATCAAGCGTGAATTCGTTTGTTTCAAAAGCTTGAAAAGTCACACAAACCACATTGGGAACAACA
>LUCM01007946.1:0-10430 GCA_008360955.1 Fasciolopsis buskii
GGGGGGGGTTCTTTGGGAACCTTAACCGGAGCCTTTGATTCAAGAGTCTAATCCACAAGGCAGTGATGCGTTAACTCAGCATGGGAACTTGGAGAAGGAGCATACGTACCACTACCCAACCTGGTTGAACCAATGGTTACCCTAGTCCTGATTAGTCTGCGCGACGACCGATGCAGTATAGAAGTTACAGTTTTCTTTGTTGAATTAGTGCTAGGCGATCCGGACAATAAATAGGAGAACGATAGGAGTTTTGAACCAAATCCCTTGATTCTTATAAGATCCTGTCTTCAAGGTAACCAGAATTGGCTGTGTGGATCAATTGTTCTTACGATCATTTTTCCAACTAAGCTGTCAGCTGAGATGAATCTACAAGGTGGTGAGTCAGGGAGAATGTTGCGTCGGGCTCCTACTGATTGACTTTCCAATCATGAATGAATCTTCAGCCTGAGATAAGCCATCCTGTGTAGATCGTTATGTCATGGAGGCACGCAAGCTGTAACATCACATCAAGATCCAGTCTCATTGTCCATATTCACCTGCGTTAAAAGCCACAAATAATTTCTATGGTTGTAAAATACTCGTAAGTACGTAGGCGGCCAAATAATCATCAGAAGCGGTGGTCCGGTACCTACTAATTCAAAAAAATGTTCTTGATATTTAAGATTGATAGGGAAGATACAGACAACGGACAATGAAGTTAGCTGTTTCCCTGTGATGAGTGGTCAAGTGAACTGATTACTTGTCAGTACGAAGATAAGACGTTCGAATCTCAGTTCTATTGGTAAGTGAAAAACAGTTGTCCGGATCGGTATCTTGATCGATCTGCTAAAATATTACTTGGTTTCATGTAATTCCAAGATTCCAAACTATGGTTGCTAATCTTTGTAGATGCTATGAAGTATGCCCGTTCCACGATAAACATGCTTGATCCATGAAATACATAAAAATATATCATGATCCTTTTGAAGCCTCGAAATCAGAAAACAGAGAGCTGTTTAGATCTGTGAAACAGATTCATAAGATGGGGGGTAGGTAAAGAGCTATGCCCGACATATCCAGCTACGATTCGAAATACCTCATAATCACTCGACTGAAAGTCAGCAACTGCATAGCAAAGGGACAACTTTTTGTACCTGGTCATGGTAGTGGCATTGATGGTAGTATGATGATCAAGGCCGTGGAGATTTCTTTATCCAGTGAATTCTTTGTGGACTGAATGGTGTTCAGGGAGGCACGTTGTTTTCTTAGGCACCCAAACAACGAACTTGATTTTGAGAACGGTAGTTTTTATGCAACTGCTCAACTTTCCATCTTGGTCCCTATTTTACAGCCATCGGGTGCACAAGCATCATAGGTGTCGAAGAATTATTGATCAAACCAGTTTAAGAGCTATGACCAAATAAGTGAAACAGATATGAAAAACCAGTTTGGACAAACCTTGGAATTTCGGAGACACCGGAGAAACTGAAACGAGGTACTTCTGGCTGAGCTGAACTGACTTCCAAAGAGAGTAGTTCCTCGTAACCCGGTGCCACGGGCGACGGTGAATTGGAGGATGAAGAGGCCTGCGATTCCGATTTCTCCCCAAGTGAAGCGTCGGATAATCGGAGCTATATAAAGAAGAACGTAGGAACTTCGTATGTGGATCCTTCACGGAGGTTACAAAGAAACCGATGAAGGCAGCTATTTTCTGGTAGCCAGTTTTTAGAATAGGCAAAATATCACGGCGCTTGCAAAGTGACATTAGATTTACGAACGGTTATCCAGTGAACACAATCCTTCGCGATTCACTACCAAACATGAATTTTGTGGTCGCTCCATCATCCCAGCCCTGGAAATGTGCCAGATAGCACAAAACTCTACTTTCCAGGGTGATCTGAGTCACACAAATCACGTTTGAGGAGTAGAACAACTTTGAAATAAATCAAAACACGTTCGTTATACAAAATTCCATGATTCTACTTGTGTGTAGTGAGTAACAAACAATGTTGACACTGTTCGTCATTTGACGTAGAAACAATGCTGGGATTGACTCACCTTAGAGCGAAGGCCTTCCAATCCTCCAAGCTGAAATAAAAAAGAGTAAAAACCACAGGTTCTGAAAGCAACAAAGCATTAGACAACATTCGTTGTCGTCCTGAGTTCAATCGGTCTGTTCTGAGCTCAGTTGCGAGAATGGCGAACAATTGCCAACAGTCAGATAATTGCAAATGAGCAACAAATTATGTGGGAATAAGAAAACCCTAGCACAACGTATGATCTCAGCTAACAGCATCCTGACGAACTCCTTACGCGGATTTCATGAACCTAACTTGAGAAAACCTAATCCACACCAACAGGCACAGGTCACGAAAAAGTTAATTCAGACCCTCATGCCGTTATGGAGTACTGACAGTGGTTATCAAGAGAATCCACTGAAGTGGATAAGCAATACAGTTTCCAGTCACTGAAGACTTGGAATTGTGTTGTGAGAAGACTTTTCAGTGCGCACACATGCCCAACTTCAGCAACACTGTTTCCGTGTTCACATCACATTCGATCACGATCCGAAGACAGTACAATGAAATGTGTATGGCTTAACAGATGATGCATGCAGTAGAGGAGACGAGCCTTTGAAATTACAGAAGTTACTCTTATTGAGGAAGGGGTTTATCTGGATGCTGCATTTGAATGCGGCACCCTAAACAATGTTTCCCATACGTGACGGGCTGGAACCAATTGTTTGGAGATTAGTGGAACATCATAGACATTCCAGTAAAAAACCTTAAGCAACAGTATTGGAATAAACCAGCATCGTAGGTTTGGTAGTAAATAAACCAACGGATTTCACTAACTTCAAAGTTGACGACCAATCTAATGATTATTTACAGACATAAGTATATATCAAATGCATTACAACAGAATGATGTGAAGATTATATCCAGACCGTGATGCCCATTTGTTACCCTCGTAGTGCGTTTTTGATGTAATATTGACATATTCATTTCACAATACGTGTCCATCGCATCAGCGATCTAAATCATTGATTCTATAATCGATTAAACTGCTAAGTGTTAAAGAATGAGCCAACTAGCAGTGACCTTTATGGTACTGCAAGCTTTTTTTCTAATGGCTGAGTGCAACAGTCCGTACTGCCAGTTGTTTTCGGTCTTCGCCTGCTCAACATTCAAACTACGGAGCAGCAACCTCATCGGTAGACCGGCGGTTTAAAAGACAATTGTTTTGGGCGCTTCCAGGTCCTGAAATTCACCATGTTGATCTTCCCCCACCAAGCAGACCAACTTGGCGCCCCCATCTGTAGAGTAACCGATCAATGTTTCCGTTGTCAGCATTCTGACAATTAGGCGCTAGGTTCACTGATTTTAAATGAGGCACATTTTGCTCCCCCCAATCTCAAACACTTGGGGGCCTCTTGGTAGCCGATCCCAAACCGTCAAATCATACTTAGCAAATGCATTACTTTTTGACTGGGGTACGAAACAACACGGATCAGCCAAGAAGCGAACAAACAGGGATTTACAAGTATGAGTCACTTATTTCGGCAGAGACAAACTTCATAAGAAATGTTATACATCTTTAGTTTCTTGCAATATCTACACTTATCTGTAATAGCCCCGCCACTCCTAAGAAACTCAACAATAATCAAGTCGAAAGCTGAAAGATTTGCAATTAACCACCTGTTACCCAAACGAAAATGCGTCAAAAATCCGTGAATCCACCGCAACAGAAGTATTCTACTCTACTGCATTCTACTTCTTTGAAGCGGTTGAGTATGGAATTTACTGGTCTTCTCGCTTGAACATTTTAACATACCTTGCATGTACTCTGTTAGATTCGGACTAACATTTGCTGGTTGTGGTTCATCCTCTAGCACCACAATGGCCGTTGTCTTGAAATCGTCGAGGTGCAAGATTCAGATGTCTTCTAGACCGCAAGCAGACCGTATAATGCGACTCCATCCATTCTCACTGTTAAACCAGACAAATCCTATCCACTGTTTTTTTTATTCGAAAGGTCTGATTCATTTCTGTCTGTCATTTCATGACTGTCATTTCATTTTCAACCTGACTTTTGCTGACCCGGTCGGACGGCTGGACTCCTGATCTAAGGTCACATAACTGATATCACTGTGATATCGCATGATTGTAAATCATACTGGAATCGTGCATATTTATCACTAACTACGTGGAAGATACGATGCGGAATAGCCAATCCATTTGATATCGAACTAGTTCAAACGATTGGTCTCAGGAAGAGCAACCAAAATCCAAGTTTTTTGGCTCATATCAAATTGGATAAGAGATAACTGCTTTTTTGCTGTATGTTTATCATCGCTGGTTTTTATGAGCTTTCAGTCACTGAACTTGGCACTTTGATCGTGAATGTTCCAATACCAGTGCATGTGACACAATGGTAATTTAGATGTTAAAGCAAGTGATCAGAAGCTTACAAAATTAAGAATTGCAAGAAAAATATGGCACTGTAAAACACGGTAACGCAATTTACTTTTACTTTTAAAATATGAGGAATTGTGATCGGATTAAGTGAAGGCGTGTCAGGTCCGCGAGTGAATTGTAATGAGTACGTTTAAAAAATGATGATCACCATTATCCCCATCGGTCCACATGCAAATAACCATATACCAGCACACACACACACACACACACCATTACATACAATTCGAACTGAATAATCATTCGTGACCAACGTAGAATTGTGAAATGCGGCATGGTGTCCGTATGTTTTCAATTGTAATCAATGGGTTAACAGAAGCACTCGGCGAGCTTCTGATTACGAGTTCCGGGTGCATTAAAATCCCGAAGACCTATCGGATAACAGTTCGTCTATAGTGAACGCATGTCAGACCACCTTCCTATAAGCGAATCTTCCACGTTTTTCCAAAGCTTGCCATTCCGTGTTTAGCACATCTTGCATGTACCGTTGTTTTCTACCATAGATTGTACCGTGTTGACTTGATATGCAGTCAAAGTCACAACTTCTTTCAACCGACTATAGAAATATAATGCGAATGGTAGATCCGAACAGGATTAAACTAGTGGGATTCCCATTACTAGTACGACTACAATGCAGCCCAACTCACATAAACTCTCATGATATTCATCAGCATGAATTTTATTAACTTGGAATTTGTTGTTTATAAAGTGTAAGATGCGATCAACTTGTCCCCGTTCACAACTGAAACTATTTCTCGAAGTCGTATTTGCCATTTTCGGAGGAGGGGATGAAACTCTCGAGAAATTTAGAGATAAAACTCAATTCCGAAAAGACCTACGGTTTCCCTTTTGGGAAAATGTGATATTAGCCGCAAATTTTGATACGCGTAGCTCTGATCAGTTAGTGTCAGAATGTGCCGCGTCCGTCATTTCAAAAAGTTGTCGTTCCTTTCACTCTTATTACCCTTGTCAGCTTAATGCCACCGTTTAGTCATTTCAATGCCTCAGATCACTCAGATCACTCAGATCCCATAATTATTATTGCTTCATTTGCCTGGAAACGTGGCATAAACCACAATTGCAGACAAATAAGCAAATCAACGAGTAACCTCATTCTCGATTATCCGTATTCATGCCAAGACGATACACCACGGCTGGCCAAAAGAGAGATGCAATGAAGGAAGAAAACGTCGGGGAGTATTGACTCCATATCCATTGTGGAACAAATCCATCCGATAACTGGTTTAGGTAGGTCTCCAAGTGGTTAACGTGTCACTTAGCTGGTGCACCAACAGATCCCATTTACTCTCTAACATTGTTCTTCTCTGTGGTATCTGTCATTTATTTAACAATGTTCAGTGCTTTGTTGAAAATTGCCTTCGTAAAACTTATTTGCACTGATCGAATAACTAACTGCTATTTATCCGCTCTTTTTTCATTTACGAGGCTCTTAGTCTCCGTTTTTCAGGTCAGTGGCCGAGAAACTCACAAGTCTCAAATAGTCACAGACACATGATTCTCCTCAAGAGGGAAGAAAACTGCAAAGTAGCATGAACAGGCCGAGTTTAGAGGTAGGCCATACTCAGTTTGTTACGGTCAACGCTGTCAACATTATCCGTGGTACCCCACGAGGACATCGAAAACCGTTTCAGCTTATTGCTATGACCTCGACTGGCCTGTTAGGGTATTAGGCTATGGAACTGGTGAATGCTGTAGGAAAGATTACTGAAGCGAAACAGAGCAAATTAGAGCACTAAAAAGTGAGAGAGGATGTAGCAAAATGAGGGAATCCGGAATTTTTCTCGTAATAAAAAAATGAACGCCCTGGCCGCGCTGAAACTGTCACTTCAGAAGTAGAGACTGTGTGACGAAGTCGCACATAAATAAAACCTAAAAAAATTTACATAGAGTGAACTGGTGTCCGAATAGCAGGAAAAATCACGATGCACATAAATTAGGTGAGCGGCATCAGTGCGTGAAATCATGTGCTTCAACAGAAGAATTATGGATTTCGTTTCGAAAATAGCTTCGCATCAAAATTATGGCGGATTATTTAAATGAACATAGTAGGACATAAAAAGACAAAACATTCTAGTCGGTAATGAATGAAAAAATCACTATGAACAGAATTGTTTGAGCGAACCGATTATCATGTTTACCGAGAGACTTAAACAACTTCTGTGACCTTGGCCAGATTTCTTTGTCACTGAACTATCGCACTCTACTAGTGGAACCAGAAGCGTCCATAGCTCATCATCCGTGGACAGGCTACTCAAAGTCTACTGATCCATCCCATTTAAGGACTTGTTTGTTAAATGCCTGTTATTCCATTTACTCACTGTCTAGGCGGCCTTGTCAGCCCGCTTCGCGTTTGATACAATCAGTCAGTTTACTGTTGGTTGTTCGGCCACCGCGATTTTGTTGGCCCTAGTTTCGACCTCGATGCCGTAGCGAGACTTTATCAATATCGTTGTTCTGCAATGTTGTTTTTTATCCTCCTTTCTCAGTCTTTCTCCTTCGGCGTGTTCGTGTGTTAAGCGCTCTACAATGAATAAACTACCGCGTTTTTCGTCATTTGACAGCCTGTGGTCAACGTTCAGCAACTGCTGGATACCATTCAGCAGCGTCTGTCTATCGCACGGTAAGGGCTGGCGATCATTTAGTAGCTTCCGGCTGAATTTAGCAGCCGCGGCCCGCAGTGAAAAAAAAAACGATTCATTGAAGTTAGTCACTTATTAAACTCGTGCTAGATTATCAGGTCACGTTATTCCATTACATAAATCACCTGTGAAGTGCCTGTTTGAAGTATACGTTGTCTAAAAATGTGCAACCAATCCAACCGAGATTGTTTAATATCAAACATTAATGAACGCTACATAGCGATTGCCAAACGATGTGAAAAAACAGTGGGTTGGTACTATATCGTCTCCCATATTATTTCAGAATTTATAGAAAACTATTCGGAGCCATGTCAAAAGTACTAGGAATTGTTATCAGCCTGGCCCATTGAAATCGCTTTCACATCGGTTTGAAAGGTGGCCTATCCTATATGAGCCCCTTTGTACGTACGTACACAGTAAGATGCACTTACTGTCGGCATATAATTCTAGAATCTGCAAGCAGATGTGTGCCTGCAAGCTCTTGTGAAAGACTTTTTTCACTAACTTTGAACAGTGTTCGGACAGATTCGAATAAATTCAAGTCCAAAATGGTGTGAAAAACAGCACTGAAACTCATTCGAATTGTGTGGCGTGCGCAAAAACGACGAGCGACAACAACTGATCGTGCGTTTACGGGAAACTTTTATACTATCATATATACTGCCACTAAACTACATAGTTATTACGATGCATTTATTGAGCGCTTATAATTTTTTCAGTCAGGTCGTATCCATCATGCTTGGTCTCATTTGGAGGGTCTGAGACGGGTAAGATGGAAATCCAGTAGCTCAAAGAGGACGAATGCGTGGTCGTCGCGACCAAAAACCGACGTTAGCGCAACGTATGACACACTTCAAAGGTAAGTAAATAAACGAAGACAATCAAAATGTTTTTTATTGCGTTGTAACCACACATCTCCCGCTTTCTTGGGTCTAGCATGTGAAAGTGACGGCCTTACATGTTGTTCGTATCAACGTGGACGTAGCGAATAAAAGAAAAAATATCATGTCTTATCTTCTTAATCTCACGACCCTCGGGAAAAATGACCGTGAGAATCAGAACAGACAAAAATTGCCCAGATCCGAACATTACGATTTATCCGAAGATTCAATCGCGGTGATCAATCGGTGTGCAACTGGCAAATTCTTCGTATACTTTAGTAACTAGTTGTCATGTTCTAACTTGACCGCTGAGAGGAAAATAAAGTATACGAAGAATTATACCTTGTTGCGGACAAGCCAATAAGACCTAACTTCAACCTGCATTGCATCCAGAGCTAGAATAAACAGAGCATGAGATAGCTATCAGTGTGAAGCATGGGTAAACGGTGCATGCATGATTCAAACAGGCTATGCGCACTTTACCGCCTGAAAGGTTTATTGCAATGTTAGAGCAAAGTGGCAGTCTTTTTTAATAATCTGTTTATTCCTCTCATTTATGGCAAAACAATCTACATTTCCTCCAGGAAAAAAGTCGAAACCAAATGGACGCCACCCAATAGGAAAATGACCAGTGATGGAGGAATTCACATCCAAATGCAACGGTTTGAACCGCCCGACCACCATCGATCGAGAACTTCAGGACCAAAATGAAAAAGACTAAATAAATTATTATATGAAATGTAATTAATAACCACACAAAAGCTGATTGCTATTCACTATCAACGTGAAGAAACTGGCTACTTTTAATCACTAAAAGTGAGCTTTTGTTAAGATTTACCTTGTATCCCCACCAGCGATTACTTAATGCCATTCCCATATCTTGTCGATGAAACTCAACCTATTAAACAAGCACTAATTGTCCAATGAAAACTAAAAGATGCAAGCGGAGACTTAGTCGAATAAAATAAGCTAATTACATAACCGTGACGACCGAAACTCACCATACGGACAGTACATGTGTGTTGGACACATGTGGATCGTCTAACCAATTCACCGACCGGAGTGTGTTGTGTGTAATGTTCGACGTATGAGATTGTCTTCGTTCGTTCGTGTGGCCCCAGTGCAGTTTCTTGTTTGTGCCAGTTTGTACGGAATAAATCGAACAGTTGACTAGACAGACGACGATCTCGATCAGGATCGTCGTAGTGAGAGGAGCCGAATCGGAACATGTAGCTGGTCACTAGAGTAGCAAAATACGGACATAAAATGTGAGGAAGTCATGATAATTAAAGGCTCAACAATTCAGTAGTTCAGCGAGTTAGTGGTTTAGAGAAAATGGAATCACATGTGACCATATGAGACGCAGGGAAAAAGGCAGAAAGGTACCAAGAAGAACCAAATAACACCATAAAATGCGAAAACGGTAAGTCATCAGTTGTGACTGACTAAATGCTATCGTGTTCATAGTATTGTCTGCGTGTGGGAGGGAACTCATCCGTTCGTTTGCAAAAGAGCAAAGGTATAGTTTTACGATTTCGTAGTCAACATGATGAACGGACTCCCACTTGGTGCTATCCTTTTTCGAAGCGTGACAAAAAAAACTAAGAACAAGTGTGTACGAAAAGTGGGCGGGGGTTCCGGTAGCGGCAGTCGTTGCACTATGACCTAACATAAAAGAACAGAACGAAAAGGAAATTCGTCAGGGAAGAAAACAGAATGGAATACAAGGAAGATGAATTTAGGGAATCATGCGCAATACAAGATGGTAATTTTTTTTAGAATGAGGTAAACTCCGCTGGAAATAATTGCACTCTAGATATCGCACGTGTTCAAGTCACGTCGTCAAGGGATCGGCAGGCCTGAATACGCACAAGAAATATTCATTAAGATAAAGAAGAATGCATGAACGCCAATAGTCCAATGGTAGGAAGGTGAAATAGAAAAATCTTATTGTCGGCATCCAGGGCGGAACTCGTTTCTGATCCGCAGATTATCGCCTAAATTCCACCAAACACCCCAATCAACCATCTGCAATAGTTGTTTCTGTGCGGTGCGAATGGATCTGATCAGATCAGATCGATACGTCATTCAGAACTGTTAACGACTTTAAAACGCACGTATGCGAAGCGATATAACGGTAGAAGAAAAACCGTAAGACAACAGCGCAGTCATCTTCAGAGCGGAAACGTTTTCTGAAAAAAGCCACAGGGTGTATATTGAGATTTAGTTGATTACGATGAGTCAGTAAAATTTTTGAAAGTATGTTTGTTCAAGGAAACTTACGTTAGGGTTTATTTTACCACATCAGTTATTCATTAATCCCACTGTTGATAATCTACGAAAAAAAGATTGACGCATAGCATCATCGTCATCATCTTCGTGCAGCGTTAAACAGCAAGAAATGCCTCATTGACTGCTGCCTTTTCCCCATATTT
>LUCM01007949.1:0-84249 GCA_008360955.1 Fasciolopsis buskii
GAATCCTCCCACTGCCGGTCAATTTACTCATTTGGCAGCACTTTGTAGGTCACTGTCCCTTTCTTGAAAAATGATGAACGTTGTTATTTCTTAATAAAGGAAGTATAAGATAAAAGATAAAAGAAACGTATTCTTGACTAGATTGACAAGGAGACAAGGTATCATTGTAAGCCTCAATTGTATTCCTGTATTAGTAAACAAAATCAAATGAACAATCGTCAATGCTATCGAATTTACGTGAAATCTGGGCGGCATGCAAATTCACGCACGTGTGCACACACACACACATACACGCACCCAGGTACATGTTTCACCAAACAATTCTACTTCGAATCCCTATTTTGGAAAATAGATTCTGCATTTTGCTTGCGCAGGAGGATTGTCAGTTCGTTGACCCTAAAATGAAATGTTTTGCAATGTTAAGATTAATCGGTTTTCGCAAAGGGTATTTGCTGAACGGAATTCTGTGATTGCTAGCTTGCATACGGTTAACACGTTGAACATGGGAACTAAATACAATAATTAGGCAAATAGGTTAGCAGAAAACGATAACATTGTATTCTCTAGCACGGCAAAACAACTCATTCAACTCATTCCACATCGAACCGGACAAACTTGCGACCGTGTGATAATGCGGAACTTGCGTTTGAGTTACGACAAATATTACCGGAAGAAAAGCTAAAGGGAAAGAAATGGAGGAAGGGTGAAATTCCGCCGAATGTTTGTTCTAGACTACGATACTAATCAGTGTTGTTATTTAAATCGAATCAAATGACTTTCAGTCTTGTCGATGTGATAATAATACGAGGTCACTGAGCACCGTAATCACGATAACCTACCGCCATTTCAACAAGAGTGAACCTATTCATCATGCAGTATCATCGCTGCACTTATCAGTAAGAATCATGGACCGACGATACAGATGTTTTATTCTTGTTAGCATTCAGTGGCAGTTTATATTCAAACCATTGAAGTTGTCTAGTGTGGATTTTTAAATCCGTAACAGATATGATCTAAATCATGTGGTAATGTTTGACAAATCGTTTACGGCTTGCCCAATAATCGTATTATCTATGACTTTGGACTCGCGTTCGTTCATCCTGAATTCGTATCCAAATCCTGACGCGATAGACATGCACTTTTGATGATTACTAACAAGGGTAAAAGAGTTATGCAGTACTCTTATGGTTTCTCAGCTTTCACTTGAACGTTGATCTTACATGATACGTGATGTCACGTACTATATGGACCTATCAAACGAACTCAAATGAATCAAGAAAATCCGTCTAACCGATGTGTAATATTCTTATTCGTTTGACATTAATGCTTACATTCTTTCCTCTCTCGCGCCATTTGTTTACCTAACAACAATATGGACTATGGAATAATCGGAGACTTGATTCGTATTCGGAAGTTGATGAATTATTGTCACCGTGTGAAATGAAATCTGAATTCCAGTTTGTGAAGTAGCACGAGGAAACAAATGTGGATTAAATGTCTTACTCAATCGAGTAATCATGTATCCGCCGTTCATGTGCTTGCTCCAGGCCTCCCTCATTCCCTGTGAGTGCATTTATTTCCTTTCAGGACTTGAATCGGCTATCCACATCATTCTTCTCGTAACCTTTCGGGTTTCCGTGGAGTTTGTCTGTTCTCATCCCGATGGTGTATTTTGTAACCACGATCTGTGTCAGAGGCTACGAGGACTGTTCTGGTCCATCCTCAAATTCCATCGTGGACAAAATTTACCCAGTGATCCTAACAATTGTCGTTCTGTATAGATTTGACTTTTGCATCTGTCCCACGATCCTCTGTCCAGAGTGATTATATCATTACTTGAACTAAGTTTGCACGTTTCCGCGTTATCTTCACTCGAACATCTGTCTTCTTTATATTGTTGCACGCACTTGCCTTCATTAACAATACCCACTCAGTCCCCAATGTGTCGCTCGCAGTCACACTTGATTATCGGATCCTTAGTTCACCCAGCTTGGAGTCGCGATTAACCTCAACTGTTCATATGCCTACCCCGTCACACTAATGTTCCGCCACTTGCCATTCGAGAAACTGTAAGTGCTGGGTTGCCCTCTCGCTGTCTCTGTTCTTTCTGATTGGTCCGTTTTGGTCGTATATTCACCTGCTTTTATCTTCTTACTTGCTTTACTAATGAAATAACAATGTACGGTATTTTTTTAGGAAGTGGACTGCAGCCAACAGACGGCTGCCAAGTGGGGACGTTGACCGGCGGTGGGAGGATTCGAACCCGCCACTTTCACGTCCAAACGCTGCGACCTTATCCGTTTGGCCACTGCCAAATGAAGCAGAAAATCACTCACAACAGAGCCACATTTTACTAGTATTATTATATTTCCATTACTGTTCCTATTATTGTTATTACTATTATATTTATACAATTTTTCATCATCATTTGACTTGGAATGAACCGTATTATTCCTCCATTGTCTATCCGTAACCAGTCATGTTTGAAGCTATCTACTGGCGTGAAAACCGAGTAGTAGCAAAATTTTGAACAAAACTACTCTATCGACGAAAGCAAGGCATCGGATTCGTGATCGTGGAACATCTGATCTTTTTTTTTAAATCTTTTTACTTCCTTTTATTAGTGGACAGCAACGCACATAATTTACAACTGGAGATTCGTGGCCAGCCGGGAGCTGCCAAATAGGGAAATTGATCGGCCGTGGGAAAACTCGAACCCCGCGAACCTCGGCTTAAAAGGCCATGCTGCTGACGGTTGGACTACTGGTCAGTTGACATTTGCACATTCGTGCACTTTCAGCAACTTTCATTCCCTTATGCGAGAAGTACGTTTGTCCACCTACCTGCATGCATGCTCGCTGGGGATGCGAGAGTGGGGGTGGTCGTGTGGACCAAAAAGCAGTTGACTGTGCACGTGATCTGTCCTTCCCACAGACGATTAACGTTAGCATTGCATGCATATTTGTCGCAAGAGTAACACAGGACAGAGCGTTACAAATCAGCTACCCTGCAAAGTTCAATGGTTTTTAATTTTTGCTGTTACACGCAACGAATAAACTGTTCAACAGACGCTTATCGCAACAGTTATGCTATCACACATATATATATATATATATATATATATATATCAAAAATCCGAATATTGATTGTGTTGTCGGGAACATTGTGAAGGATAAAGACAACGAGCGAAGAAGGAGAAAGAAAAAGAAACAGAGTTCGGAACACATGCTAGTTCTTCTATTCGCCAGCTCCACATAACCGGCCATCTATAGGGATCCATCAGTCCTCTACAGGCTTGTTACTATCCGGTTGCCAAAACCGAAGTAGAGGATTGACTTAAGAGACTCTAAGCCAAGCCCAGGACCTAAGGGTCTAACCCACACGGCAGCAGGACAATCTGAGGATCGCGTAACCCACTGGAAGCCGGTGATTGATTGTTCATTTCATACGCCTTTCTGATAGAGCATCCTGGGTGTTCAGTGCACCTGCACGCTACGGACGTCGGTGAGCACAGAGTCACGTGTTTCGTACGCCGCCTTTGGTTGGTTTTGAATTGAGGTTTTACCAATTTTCCTAGACTGATTAAATAATCAGTCAACCCGGTCTTGGCACTTTATTTGGAAAATCCGCGTCACGAGAAGGCAGTTTATAGGATTTCCTCCACCAAGGTTATTTCAGGCACCGATCATTTGAGAAATTTCGAAAGGCGTTCAGGGCGAGTAGCCAACTTGGAACCTGAGATACCCACCGCCGACCATGCTAAGGCATTCGGAATCTCCTGGTATCCCCAAAAATGTGCACGCTTTTACTAGGTTCTCGTGAGAATCTTACTCAAGAATCGCATGGTAATTTAAATGCGATTCCAGTGACAACCATACAAAGAGATGTTTGGACATAAGTATACCAGTCGCACATACCTGTGCAGTAGCAATATAACCAAGAAACGGGGTAATATTTATACTTGGGATTAGTATTCGAAATTCGGTCGGTTACGGTGACCAGCGGATACGAGTTACCAATAGATACCGAATTGGCTTCGATGTAAGCCACACGAATGAAATCAACAATAAGACCACTACAGAACGGAAAGATGTTCCAGTTATATTTACACCTCATGGATTTATACACCAAGTTAGAAATATCCCGATTGGTGGGATACGTTCTGTCAAGCCATGTTCGCGGAATGTTTGGATTTGACGACCGCTTATCGAAGCGATTCTCATTGGACGCTTTTCTACGCAGGTTAGTATGAAGCTGAACTGGATTGTATCACGTGGTTTGCTTGTAAACGCTTTCGGTACAATTTCGTTTTTCAATCTGTTTAGGGAACACCCTACTGAAAATAAAACTAGTAGTTCTAATCCCATTAAAGACATACTATTCGAAATAGTTGGAGGTCATTTCACTTGCCTGTTTTACTAGACGAAACACGTTACTGTATTCTATCCCGATTATATGAAACAAGCTAGTATACAAGTATACGAATCGATCATGCTAATAGACCCAATTTGCAAATGACACGTGTGCAATTGTATATTTCGTACGGTTAAGAAAAATCTAAGGTAAAAGTTTAGTCACGACTAGTGATATTTGAAACAAACTTCCGTGTGTTGACAACCCGCAACTGGTTCACGAAAAGACAAGATTTGACAGCACCATCCGTATTCTGACTAGCCAATAACAGTGAATTTTTTCCTACCTGTAGTCTCTCAATAAGATTTTCGTATTCCGAATTCCGGTAGCAAGTGCATTTTGACCAATCAGTTCCACACAAAAATCTCTCCGTGTTCGGAAATGAACTATCTTTTGGCCTGACCGTGAAAGCAAACTGGGATTCAATCCAGCAAAATTGCAACCAGCACCAAAAACAACGGTGAAAACGGGACAAGCCTGACTAATCACAAGATATTTCGTAGAAACCTGGTAGCTCATGATTCAAGTCGACCGTAAACCTTATTGGTTTTCTATTCTATACCTTCCCTAATTTATAATTTCGTGTACTGTTTTTTTTTAAATGTTCAGTCATTCATTCAAGACTAGTTCGGCTTGTGGATAAGAAATCCCTGTTGCAAACTGCAATTCATGTTGGAACAAAAATCGGCTAACACTGCATGCACCAGAAGACGGAGATTATAGCCGACACTGTGGAACAAGGTAAACATTAGTCATTGTGGGACATTTTGTTTTCAGATATTAATATTTCTAATTGTCATTGCAGCTGATTTATTGTTTGTCACGCCGAAATTGTTTGTGTTGTAGATATGAAAATAAGAACCGCACAAGACAATGGAACACGGGTCCTGGGAGGATGCTTCAAAATCGAACCGTATTTTCATCGTCGATGAACAGCAGATTTTTGGAACAACTAATCGTCTAGTTGGAACTTCTCTTTCAAGTAAAATGACCTTTATTCGTATTAGGAGTTTGAGTAGACCAAGCCAGTACTCTTTTTTGGTGATTCTGCCTGCAAACTACGTGGTGCATTCCGTTGGGGCTTCTCTGCAGACTGTGTAAACAACCAGTCAGTGCGAACCGTGCTGATACGTGAACATTCAGTTGAAAAATGCCTTAACCAGTAATATTAGCCCATATATATATATATTCCACCAAACAATGCATCAGCCATTTCACATATAAAATGTATGATTTTCAAATGAACTTTAATGTTTCCTTCACGTACCGTGAACTTCTCATTGCCTTTGCTCGCGTAGTTTGAATCCGGCGTCAACTCAGCGCAAAACTTGTGCTTATCTTGTGTTGATTCTGGATCCAAATTGCTATTTCACGTCGAATTACGGTAACGGTTAATTTAATACTGTTCTTTGTGGAGCCACTAACCAACTTCAGCATTCAATTTACTCTTCTGAAACCATGAAAATACGGTACAAATGTGTTTATCTTTGTTATCAGTTGTGCATACACGTCTCGACAGAACCGAGATGCGCACTCCGCAAAAACAATTGGAACGACAAACTTCATAGCCAATAGGTTAACTTGAATTGATTCTTGACCGTTTAGTCGTACACATCGATATCACGTGATACGGGATTGCAGAAACGAAGCTTACCAAAGGGTCATTTTCAAAATGAATTTACGTCAAATTTTTTTGGTCTATACAATCACACATTGATTTTCTCCTGTGAAATTGACTATGATGTTTTGGTTTGGTTTCCTTCCCAATACTTTTTAACTAGAACGACTTGATGCATACAATGAAGTGACAAAATGAGATGAAACATTCTCAGATAGAAAAGTTTTTCTTCACACAAAGATATTGGAATGTTTTCCTAAAGACCACTAATCGCATGTACTCAACTCGGCATCGCCATCGCCATCCATTCCCAGTGACTCTCGACACATTTTACGGAATCAGATTGTGCTTTTATGTTCGATCAATTCCACGCACCTCTTTATCGGCCCGTTAATTCGTCAATGATTTTGCTACATTCAACTTGGGAATAAAAAGAGTAATTTGAACTTTTCTTTCTAAATCAGTTAGTATCGTCAGACAAATGTGGTACCGAGGGCAATCTTTGGAGCCATGACTAATTGCTCATAATCGGTCACTTGTTAATATATTTCCCAACCAGACTGGTTGTGGTCAAATCGATAAGGTCTCGACGTTTGCGAGTAAGGTTTGCGGTTTCGAATCCTACCATCACCGGCGAACTTACCCACTTGACAGCCTTCTTTTGGCCGCTGTCCCCTTCCTATAAATATACTGTATATTGTTATTTCATTATTGCAGCAAGCAAATGACGAAAGAACCAAAAAGAAAAAGAGTAGTATGCGACTAGGTGTAGCAAATAAAAGAATTAGCAATTTTTAACCCCTTATCAATTGGTAGTTTTGATAGAGTTGGATTTTCATGAAATAATTTATCACGTGGTATTACTACTTCACTCACCATTAAGAAACCATGGCAACATTACAAAACTGTTTCATTTTTGTTAGGAATTGAATTTCCAGATGTTCGTAAAGGGATAGACCATGAAGCAAGATCAAAGTTGTCTCGTTTGTGGTCCAAAACTTGTCAGAACATACTGAACTGAATTCAGCTGTTCTTTTTTTGGAAACTTTATGTTTAGTTAACCATCTATCTAGCTCGCTTGCTGCTTATCCATGAAACCAACGCGTCGCGTGTTGACATGATCCTAGTCAGTATCAATCGGCCAATCATTAGAAGTTTCCACTAGGTCATTTCATTTATTCTTCAGATTTACCTCATTGTTACGGGATGATTGTCATGATTCCAGTCAATCGTGACCTGGAAAACGGACCAATGGATTGGTAGCCATGTCAACCGAGAGAAGTGTCGTGAAACCTGGCGAAAAAATCACACCGTCTAATCTCATTTCAACCGGTTGTTCGACTTGAGATTTTGCCGCCCGAAATGGTGCAATGTTGCTATTGCTGTCTCCGTCGTCGTCATCATCGTAGTCCTTGTTGTTGTCTGTTTGTTAGTTAGTTTGTTTGTTTGACTGTTTGTTTGTTTTTCGCACAATCAACAATGCATCCACCGGCTTGTGATTTGCTTCCGCCAACTATACACCTTATTTGATTTACACGGCTAACCAGGTGCAATTGAAGAGATGTCTGCCACCGCATTCTATCACACCTGTTCAAAAATTAGAATGCCACTCCCGAAAATCAAACACCTTCCATCAGTCTGGACGTGGTAGAAAAAAAGTATTGTCTTTTGTCGATCCAGCTAAAATTGGTCATTATAAAATTTTATAGAGTTACTGTTTTGATGTATTCACACTTTCTCAACCTCATGGGTCGGTCACACTGAACCGCATAGTAGGGTGGCTTTGATCTCATTGTCCCATATGATTGCAAATATACCCGCCTTTCTGTGTTTTCAAAATCCCCTATCACTCGTATCCACATTGACAAACGTTTGGCCTATTCACGGCAAACGACACAAGTCTACTTTGGCATGAAATATTTATCAAATCGAACTCTACAAATCATGACTTACGGGGTTAATGTTGACATAGTTAGTCATGGAATCCTGGTTGCAAAACGTACCCGGAACATTTGCTCAGATGTGTCGACCAGTGCTGACAAAGAACACGCAGACAGATTGATATCCGGACAGGTGAAACTGATCGATTCAATCGATCACAATTTAAGGCGGAATTCATGTTTTGGTGTTAGAAATCCCAGACTATCGATGAAAAAGACAATGCCCACCTAAAAACACCGTTTGTAGAGGATAAATTACCAAAAAAAACAAATACACTCCTTTCGTAGTTCGAAACTGTGGTGAGTTATACACGTTCACTGACTGAACAGATCGTGCGTAGTAAGACAAATCTTCGGGTCTATTAATTTGCAAACTTAAATTTGCTTTGACTATTGCCACGCCGGGTTATATTAAATGACTAACCATTTATGGAAGAGAGTTTTTAGCTTTTTCAATAATTAGTGATGCCGGTAAGTTTTGTGAAGTCACAAATGATATTCTGTCCCTTATATCACCTCTCGTCGTGTTATCAATTCGGAACAAATAGAGTCCGGATGCTGAGGATGTACCGCGTTCTAGAAGTTACAAAATTCGTGGACTTTCATTTTAACATGGTACATTAAACGTTCTATGCATTTTTCATCTTCTAAAGTTTCCCCGGTAACTCAGAAGGGAAAACAATAATCTTTCTTTTGTTTTACTCGTCACATTGAACGATAGCCTATCAGATTAGTAGTATTGAAGAGACTTGGTGACGATGTATTATTAATGAAATAACTGTTGTTATAAATGTCGGAATTCCAGTTAGACAGTTCTCTTCCCATAGTTTTAACCGCGACTGTACATTGACAGAAGCACTTCACCGACAACTGGAAGGTGATTGGTTTCAAAACTTCAGCCCCAAATAGTATTTCAATGCACTTTTCGTACCCGTGGGTGACGTTTTAAGGTACTTTCATGCAATAACAGTGCTAATTCAGCACAAATAACCTGCAAAAGAGTAAAAATGTGATTGATCCGGGCTTTTCGCTCATCTCGCTAGAGGACTTATTGTTTGTGTTTCAGCTCCACTTTCAGATAATATAAATATATATATATATATGACTGTAACATTATTTCCAGTTTTTACTGTGTCCTTCTTATTCTTTCCCATTTATTTCCTTTAGGAATCAAATGAAGTGTACACCTGCTCGAAATGGGTCACGGCTGGTGAAGGGCTCCGTGGTAGGAACGTTGACCGGTGAACGGAGAGTTGGATCCACAGAGTTTCACGGTGAAACCTTCGGATGTTGTCCGGCAGTGGCTAAGCGGATAAGGCCTCGGCGTTTGCAAATGAAGGTCGCGGGTTCGAATCCCCCACCCGCCCGTCAAGCTTCCTCAATTGGCAGCCCTCTGTTGGCTGCGGACTCCTTCCCGGAGAATGGCCTACATTATTATTTCATTAATAAACAGTAAAAAAATAAGTTAAAAGATACTTGACCATGGCAAGTCAGTGGGCTTTCTCGAAGCTTACTGAATCTGTGTTGTCTGAACACTTTCTATTCTATTTGGATACAAAAGGCCTGTTCAGCATGCATTCCGTTAGTGCGAATGGTCCAACAAAATAACCATATTCGTGTTCGGACAAATCCGACAGGCAAATGTCCCATTTAGGCAGATCCTACTTGTCATGGTTTTGAAGAGAGTTAAACGTTAATCTTTACCCAGTGAAAATCTGGGATTTTCCTATTGCCCAGCGACCATGCTGAAGGAACATTCGCGGGGAAAGCAACCTTCCAAAACCGATTAAATTGAAAAGATGTAACCGTAAAGGGTTGGAAGCCCACGTCACGGGTGAAGTCATCAACGTGCCGAATTACTTCCATACTCATTCTAAATAATTCTTGTAACTGGAAAATTTTTCCTAACGTGAAAAGTTCCCGACCATACAAAGGACCTAAACCAGACGAATATTCTGACAGCTCGGCCACGAAGCCGTGCTGGAGATGATTCGAAGATTTTACTTGAGGATATTTTGATCACCCGCCCCTGTCCATGAATTACGTAAACACATAGAACTTTTGGAGTTCGGCTGTCAGAGCGAAATTCCGTAAGAAATCAACCAACATTCACGGGCCCTGATTAGTCACATAGATCGTCTTCGGGTGACTTCACTTCTCGCGCTCTTCTACTAACTTACTTCGTACCTCACGAATTCAATAGAAATTGCAATTTTGTTTGTGAACATGTGCCTGTAAGTAGGGGACCCGTCGATGACGGCTTTTCGTGCATCCGGTTGGCTAGAGAGCTAAGAAGCTGGAGAGCATACGAATTCAATCAAAATCAAATGGATTGATTGGTTCTGGATGAAGGTGGGATCTGTGAATTATCCAATTATGTAAGCCGGTGGTCCTAAATCAAATATTACCAAACTACTGCAAAGATGAAGAACAATACAACTGTGTACGTAAGATGATATTTTTTTTAAAAATAAGGAAATCTATCTGGCAAGGTTACGGATGTCCTTTCAGTTGATCGAATATTTGTATTTTACTTTTACTTCCTGCATTAATAAAATAACAAGGTAGATTATTTTCAAGAAGGAGGCCGTGGCCAGCGGAATGTTACTAAGTAGGGAATCTGACCGGCAGTGGCAGGATTGGAACCGGTGACCTTCATATCCAAGGGCCACAACATCATTCGGTTGACCACCGCCGGTTGAAGCAAAGTTTGGATGAAGATATATAGAAAACACATCTCCTAATACCTCGTTATGGCCGGGATGAATGTCTCAGTCTTTCCATCTTCTACCCGTGACGAAATCCATTCGAAATGCTCCGAAATAATTTGCCTCATTTAGTCTCTGTTGAGAAAGTCATACGCAGTGCCATCTTCCCAATAAAGTATGAAGCTTAAAGCGAATGCCTAGAAAGCTCCACGAGGTTGACTAGTCTTTAGTAATTAGTCCAATGAGAGCGAACTAAACCGTGATTCCAAACCAACCACGGACGGAATACGCAGCGTACGACTGCATGCTCACCAGCATCAGTGGAACAGTGGTGTATTGGGCACCTTGGATGCCTAGCCAATCCGAAGGGCATATGAAACAGTCACCGGTTCACAGTGATTTATGTGGCTCTCAGATCGTCCTACAGCCTTGTGGGTTAGGCCATTTGGTCAAAGAATCGGAGAACGGGTCTTTACATCAACTCCTTATTTCATTTCGTGCAACCGCGTAGTAGTAAGAAGCCCACAGGTGTATTGTGGATCCCCGTTGATAGCCGATAATGTGGAAATGGAATGGAAGAACTGCTGTGAGTGGTGAATTCTGCATATCGTTTCTTTTTCTTTTTCATTTTTCGCTCAATGTTTTTATCTTTCGCCATGATTCCGACAGCACACTATCTGCGCTCGGATTTCTGCATATATATATATATATATTACCAGAATCGAATCTGTAGCATCAGGAGTGTGCATGGAAGCTCTTCGTCGAAGAGTCCACAGAGGAACCACAACTGTGATTCACTGATAATGTTTTGTCAGTTGGGCTTAGCCAACCTTAGGAACGAGGGCCCAGTGCCCCAGAATATATATATATATATGTATATATATATGTATATATATATATACATATAAATTCCAAAAATCGTTGAAGCATGTTGATTGCTGTTCGCTTGAAAAACCCCAAAACTTAGTTTGACAGCTGTTTGCATCACATTTTCACATGATTTCACTCATTGTTAAACAACTAGTCAAAGGACAATTCTACGCGTTCTAATGATACTTAAACGGTACGTTGACATGCCCATTTATTTTACCCATTTTGTGATCAATTATGTGAGGGTGTGCCCAAATGTTACCAAGTGTGTCTAGCGGAAAGCAATTAAACAAATACCAAAGTCGTTTCTAGAGTAACTTATTTTTACAAGCATTCTTTTGTGCGAATGTGATGGATGCTCTGTGATTATCCTTCCATCTTATTCACCAATCTACCAGTTTTTGTCTTTTATCTTTTACTTTCTTTATTAATGAAATAACAATGTACGCCATTTGTCAGGAAGGGGGGGCCGCGGCCAACAGAGGGCTCCCAAATGGGGAAATTTGACGTCCAAACGCTTGGCCGACACCGGTCGTTATGTTCAAACAAAAACTTTTTGGTGATCTAGTCAATCACTTTTTATTCGCCGATTACGACACACTCGGGCTTGGATTTAACGAATTTCTCAATCGGTTACTTTTTTTACCTGACCGCCTAATTCAGCACCATTTCACGTGAAAATACTTCGATGCCAGCCGTGAGGTGTGAGTTAGTTGGGACAAATCTTCAGAATACCGTCCAGATATCTATCTGTGAGAATTAGAATCCAGTGTACTAAATCAATTTCAGCAATAACCTTTCGCTTCTCGGAACTGCAAATCTCGGATTCGTGATACACCCCCTTGTGTGTCACTGCCCAAACGTTGAACTTTCCCATTCTTCATGCGCTACTACTCACTGTCATGACAGACTACTATCCGTTGTCTATTCGTCCGCTTAGCTCACCAAATGAGTCTGACACAGGTCAATCCAAGTTTCCGGATCAAGATTCACAGTCGCCCCTCCACCTAAACTCCGTGTGTAGCGAGTCACAACGCTTGTTTATAATAAACAAATGGAATCTGTCCACAATAACCCATCCGAACGAAATACGAAGTGAAATGAAAAATATCGCACTGTGTAATATATCAGGCAGTATTATGGGTCTATCATAGATGGTTGTGTTGGTGAGATTTATAATGTGCTAACTTTTCGGTTACTAAGGTCAACCTTTCCCAAGGCTTTCATCAACCGAAAAATAACCTTTGGGAAATATTGACCACGGTAATCGAAACTTGAGCTCATTGTTACTCCGTGGACAACGCCGTTTTTGATAAATACATATTTCCATGAGTTTCTCCAGTTTACCGTTATTTCGGAGATTGAGTTCATATGAGGACCAAACGCAGTAGGGGTTCATCTTCACGTACCCTGTGAAGCCACATCTGAACTGCATTCATGGATCGATGTAAAAAAAACGGCACTACTGGTACTGTCCGCATTTCAATCAGCAATCATCGTGTCATCACTCTTGATGACCAAGCCAGGACGCACCCGAAATTTCGATTGACCTTAAAATGGGCGTCGTCTTGTCCCATGCCTCAAGGCTGCCGAGACTCCCGTGCAGCCGGTATAGCTGCCCCTCCCTCGCGCCTCTGTGTTCGGAAGTTCTATACTTGTGGTCTCATCTCGTTGAAAATTTGTGTCTATGTCTGTGTGTGTGTGTGTGTGCATGTGTGAACATTCGGACAAGGGCACCAGTATGTCATGTGGTTTCTTGCATTTGTTCGTGTGCGCTCACACTAGTGCGCATGAGTTTGCACGTGCAAACGTTTTTTTTTCGGAACGTGCTAGGCAGCTGAATTTGCAAGAGTATGAGACCGAGAATAAAAAGTGCTTTTATTCTGGGCAAAACAAGACTAGCAATAAACGAGTTGAGTTATCGTTGGAATATGAATGCAATCATTACTGAGTGGCATTTTGGAATACAAAAAACCTCGCTAACCGGTTCGTCCAATATGCGACTGGTAAATGACGATTGGCCGTTGGTGCCGACCAATCAAAGCAACGGAACGCAGTTGACACGGACGGTATCGTCAACACGCTGTCCCGTTTCGTCAATTATACTATTTTACACTTACCCTAAGTGTTCATCATACTAATTCTCGACTAACGATAGTCGGGAATGTGTGTATGTATGTGACTCTAAAATATGCATGAAATTCTCAATGATTAATGTCTTCGGAGTCGAAAGGAATGCAAAGGAATTATTATTCTGAATGAAGTGCATCACGAGGTGGACTTTCTTCTCGTGTTTTCATTACGATTTTGAAACATTAATGAAATTCGGTCCAATTAATTTCTGAGGTGAGTTCATCCTAACATAAAATGTCATGACTATTACGTCGGTTGAACCCGGTTATATCAGGGTACTGTGTTCAACAGTTTGTTTGCAATCCAAAATGGTATGGTTTTTAGACTGAGAGATATTGATCAAACAGCCATTTTTTATCTATAACTCCGGAAATCTAAGATGACTTAGGCTAACCAAATGTATCTGTTCTCTACTACTATCTTTGCATTAGCATCAAAATGCCAAGCGATAGAGAGTAGTTGATTACGTTTCTTTTGGCGAGCAATCAATCCGATTCGACTATCTTTAAACAGTTTTCCATAGCAAGTTGAAGTAGGCCACTGATATGACAATCTAATTACCCACCCTATACATGTGTCTAGTCAGGAGATTTGGGCTTTGGTCAGCGCGCATAACTTGTGCTTCTCAACTGCATCCGGAGTGATTTATGCTGGGAGTTTAGCAAATAAGTTGGCCTATCGTGTGTACTCATTCTGTCTAACATCGAAACCAAATTATCCATGGTGCAGATTGGTAACCGTCAACGTAATTGCTGTTGCTTCTACCTGAGACGTGAATTGGTTTCATCTCAGCTGAGGTGAGTCAGGTAATTATTCAATTAAGACGTCTTACTGTAGGGCTCGTGAAAATTCGCGAGTAGGCTGAAATTTTTGTTGTAATGTGGGCGATGCGAGTTGGTTGTGACCTTTGAGCTTCAACGTTTGAATACCGTGGAGACAGAATCGGGATTGGACGGGGGAGAGGACGGTACACATGCCCATTTACAGGTGGTGGTAACGACTGAATGCAAGTCTGCAGTGGTAGTGTGTATTGTTCTCACGCATGATTGATAATGCACGCTCATCCTGAGGGCATGAAACCAAGTGGATCTTCCTAGAACGTCTGTCCTCAAGTCTCTGGCGTCACTCTGTTCTTCTCTTCCCAGCACACACACACACACATAAACGCACATACACGCGGATGCAAGCCTGGCCTACATTGAAATAGTCCTTTAGAATGAACTGAATAGAAGTAACAGCAATTAACAACTGCACTGCTGGAGGAAAGGGTGAGCCAGTGGGTGACTTACCGATTCATTTGTGGCGGGAGCATTTGGGAGTGGCCATGTATGCTCACGAATGTTCACCTCAAATTTGTGGACCAGGAACCAAACCGACAGCAGTGATAGAGAGAGAGATGTCCGGCTGACGCCAATAACCCATCCCAATGCTTTGTTACATTTAATTATGGACTTGTCATTCACGTTACTAGCACATGTAAAAATTTACTCATGCATGTGATTAACACTTTCTAACGATTCAACAGTGACTCATTCATTAGCTGTCTCATCTTCGGATATGAAACCTTGAAAACAATGAGCAACAAAAGTATGAAGCGTACAAAATTGTCTTAGATTTTGGCACTTCGAGCCGGTTACATTTATATGCCAGTCGTGTCGTTGAGTTCGTACTCGATTTGATGACTGGACCGTTCCGAGCAAAAACAATACGAAATACCGGTAGCTAAAAGCTAGGCAAAGAGGCCAAGCCCTATTTAGGATATTCTGAAATTTCACACAATTACCGGACAAAATAACCGTAACAAACGAATTAAGGCGGTTCAGTCCATGGTTTGCCAATTTTCGGCAAGTTTTCAATCCAATTTGCCCGATTCCAAAGTCCAACTGATAATTCATTCAATCCTAATTTATAGTTTTTACTTAACATGAAAAAATGAACAATTCTAGTTTGCATATGGGTTGACAGTGTGTGAAGTCTACACCTGCATAGTTGTTAACTGGTTTCTTGGAAGCAATGATTTTCTTCTGTGTAGAACTTGTGTATTTGTGTGCGTGCGTGTGTGCGTGCGTGTGAGGTGACTAGGAGAAGTGTTCAAACGAGAAGGATAAACCGTTGTCTATGGCAGTCATGCAATCAGTGGTATTTTGAGTAGGGAAATCTTGTGTCCGCAGTTCATCTACACTGGACTTCGAGATTTACAAAATCGTACAGTTCCCGCATACAGTACGATAGCGATTATCAAAGAGGTTGCTCGACCTATCCGGACAATGCTAAAATAGAAAAGTCAGCATCAACTGAAATCCAGTAAACTTATTGATTAGCGTTATTACCTACACAGCCAAACCGATATGATGATACAAAGGCTACACTTTACAGTATGCTATACGTAATCGTGTCATAGGTTCAAGGTCATGCACAAGGTTATGCAGGCATACCTAACAGCGAGGACTCCATGAATCTAAGAGGCTATGATCAAATGATTCGACGCACGGAAGACATCCACTCAACTGATGATGAAACATTAGTGATTTAATAGCTGAGCTGAATTATCGAGAATTTTTGGGAACAGTCAACCTGATCTGCTATCAGTATTAGTTCTACTAGTCACTGTAAAATGCAAAACTGCTTTGTTTTGGTGTGAAAGTGTTGTTTAGGCAGTTTCTTTAGATAACAGTTCAAATATTCCGTGCAGCAACAAACGACTCTAAATTAGGAAATTAGAGAAAAATGTTGACTGAAATTTGTGAAAAGGTGAACGCTTCAGGCACACCGAGACAGAGCTCTGTTCAAATTCACGATGTGAGTGAATCATCAAAGACGATTTTTACAACAGGTTACACACACACACATACACACACACACATACACACATATACATGCACAAAAAACGCCTACCCTAAACTGCATTACTAATGGATGAAGAATTGTTTTTGCATAATGGCCGCTTCATTAAAATTATCAAGACGGGACTAGCGTACCCACCTAGAAAACTTGCAAAAACTTTCAAATCTAAAAGTTATTTCACAGCAATTCGTTCGTGTACCGCAACGGTTCATTTACTCGCACGTAACTGGGCGTGCAATCAGCTGTTGTGTAACCGGCCCAATCTTTGAGCGCCCGCGTGGCTACAAGACGATAGTCGTGCTAGTTTATTTTGTTTTACTTGGAATCAAGTTGCCCAAAGTGACATTTATTATTCCCTTTTCAAGGTGAATCTGTTATTCTGATTATCCGATGGCAAAATAACGCCACTCTAACCCAACCGATATGGGTGTCACCTTGGCCACGTTATTGGAATGGTTGAATTAGGCGTGAGCAGTGTTCAACCGCCCCCCCCCAGACTCACACACACACCTCCTCACTGCTTGGGCCCGACACACAGAGTTGAGTTCACTCTTTTTGACTCACTTCTGATAGTGCAGACTATCCGTATCTAGTAGATTTCAACTCCGAATTCAGTTTCGTAATTCACTTTCTAGTTAGAAGATTATAAATTATGCACAAATTAGGGAAACTCCCAGGAAATTCTTTTCGTTAACGAATAAACAATTTGAATGAGTTCAAATAAAAAACGGACTTAATTCCAAATTGGGTTATGAACTTAATTCCTAGTACAATGGTTATTTTGTTTCCTTAACACGACGGTCGCTGATGTGTTATCAACTGCTTACTAATTATTTTTGGAAAACGATGAGTTAAAACTGTTTATAATTCTCATGAGCAGTATGGGTAAAATTTACGAACTATACCATACATTATGTCTGATTTTACTCCTAAGTGATTAATTGTTTTGATAAATAGATTTGATCTTAATGGAATGGTTTCGAGCAGATAAAGAGCAACAGAGGTAGGACTAGTCAGGTGCAATTTGACTCACGTTTGTCAACATTGGCAAATTTGCCTACCACTCCAACGCTTTGGTTGTTTGACCGATATTGTCTCTGCAGTATTGGTAGAACATGAAAGGAGAATTATCCTACCAAATGAGAGGTTAGATGTAAGGTATTGGGTCCAAGGGTTCATACTTTAGAAGAGGTGCCGAATTTGACTATATCGCTAGGTTGAAACTTTTTACGCTAGGTCACAAAACGCATGCCTCGTCCTACCTCATTCACCGAGACAGGTAATGGTTGGTGGATAGGTTGAAATGATCAGTCAATGAAATGACAAATTATGAGAACTTTAATTAGTGAACTGGCTGGTGTAGGTCCATGGGATTCTGATCACGAAGTTTGACTTTAGATAGCAAAAGTTTCATCACCAGTCGAGCTGGTATTGTCAGTGCACATACATCTCCACCGGTTAGGAAGCGTTTACGACCAAAACGCCAAGTTCCGTGATCACAGTTTCACGAAAACCAACGATGATGCCTAACGGTGGCCAAACGGATAAGGTCGTGGTGTTTGAGCGTGAAGGTCGCGAGTTCTGATCTTATCACCGCCGGTCAACTTCCACACTTGGCAACCCTCTGCTGGCGGCATACTCCTTCCTGAAAATGGTGTGTATTGTTATTTCATTAATTAAGGAAGTAAAAGATAGAAGATAGAAAATCCATTTAGACTACCAATTTGGGGTTCAAACGATGGCTGAAGACATTAGGTGGTTTGGTTCATTGCCTTAGTCAGTCGTATTCCGCCACTAGAACTCAACTGCCGTCAATAAAATTCAGCTTGCTATTCCTCACTTGGTCTTTCCTTATTTCTCATTTGACTAGGCCATGTTGTGAGGTAACGGTCTAAACTAACGTGCTTGTACGAGGTTGATGGTTTCAGAAACGGAAAGTGAAAATGAAACTGAAATAGATTGGTTCATTCGGCAACGAAAAACACGAGGTTTTTTATTGTCTATATTGCCTAGCACAATGAATGTATGCATGTCATTACTCATTTGCTCGAACCAAAGCAAAGACTTTATTCAAAGGATTTTCCGTGAGGCCACACGTCCCGGTTGTCCATCTAACTTTTCTGCCACGGATCCCGATGATCATGATATCGTGTATTCCGTCCGCCACTTGTGTTTGGTTTGTAATTAGGATTTAGCCATCTTTACCATCTTTACCTTCGTCATCTCACTTTGATAGGTTCACTTCTTCCAGAAGGTAATAAAAAAATGTCATCAGATCAACCGGTTCGAGATGCATGATAGATTTGAAACATTTCTAGAGAGATTTAGTCCATGTGCCTGAATCAGAGCCTGGAATAACCTGCGATGAACTTCGGAGACATTGAAAAGAGTTAGTAGTGATGACTAACGGGAACTCGTTCTTGTGTACACGAGAATTCTTGACTTTCAACCCATCACCGATCTCGATCACAGTCAGCTACGCAAAACCATAAAAAAGCCGGCAGTCACGCACCGAAACAAGACAACTAGTTTTCACCTAAAATTTCACTATTACCAATTGATTTACTCCACGTTTGCATGTTTTCTGTCAGTCTAATCATAAAATCTAACATTTCTCATACGATGTCGATCGGAAGTGTTCCCAGTCACACATGGAATTCTCTAGGATAGACAATTGTAATTCATTTATCAATCTTTATAGATGGCAATATTCGAATTGGTTTATTGAGCAAACTTTGCATTTCGTGGTTCAAATCACGGCCAGTCAGACAGATAGAAATGGAAACAAAATTGATTTCCATAAACTTGGGGTTTCTTATTTTTTATTCGTCATCTTTTTCATCATTGACTACACCTGTAAATCGAAATGCAAGGTGTTTACACACACATTTTGAATGCCCAGTGTGCATCCAATCGGACCATTCGCCGAGCGGAGAAAATAACTGACTAACCAAACATTCTGATTGATGTTTACTTAAGATTAGAGTAAAAAAATACATGCAAATTCTGATTGAATGGGAGCAAATTACAAATGCTCAACTATTTTCCCAAACTGGCACAAATGAAGGATACTAAACGAATCTTTGTTTTAGTCCACTTATGGACACGTCCTGTTTGAAGATCTATCCGATAAATTCGCAGCCTACTCTGGACATGGGGCAACGGGAAATCGAGTACTATACTGCCGATTCGTGTATTCATTAGACCGGATCATAGGGCCCAATGTATCGGTTAAATCAGAGAACGCAATGGAATTAAAAAATCAAGTCCCGTAGGACAATCCCGCGGACAGTTTGAGTGACTAATACAGGAATGGATGTGTTTAGATCATATTGCAACAATCGTCGAATCACACCTGTTGGTTGTGTCTGGTGAAGAAAGAAAAAACGTAGTTCATTGGCCGTATCACTTAGAATACCGTGACTTTATCAGTTATCTCACATTTTCTAGTCACCATCTATGACATTATCATGAGAATTTTACCAATCCCCCAGTGGCTGAACAATGAGTGTCATTAAGGTGAATTTGTTTACTGTCAAAAGCACCGGCTTGCTTCTAATGCTGATCGCTGTGAGACACTTTTTTAATCGTATGAATTTCTTAGATGTCAATCTAGATTCACATATGAGTCGCATTTCCAGTTTGGATGATCAATAACCGGTGCATCTGCGTGCTATTCGTTGACCAGAGAACTGTCGGCTTATTCGAAAGATTTGTAAGACAATTTAATCCACCGGTATGGTACGACTAACGTTTTGCAATGATTACTCTAGCCAAATGTAGACGTAGTAATGGTTACAAATTTATTTTTGGGCTGTGCAATTTCAGAAAGATATATGGGGTGGACTAATTAGATCTCATTTGAAAAGACATGATTGATATCATGAAGGCATTTTCCTCATGATCATATGTTTCATTTTTCGAATCTTTAACATACGACAGTTTGGAAGGTAGACTGATAAGTTCCTATTGAGTCATACAGTTTATGAATTTCTTGCCCCGGGATCCTTGAAAATTAGCATCATCACAAATCGCTTAATGGATGGATGTTTTGTTTGGGTCCCAGTGTTCAGCTAGGGAAATAGTTATTAGTGGTTAAGCTGCGTTCAAAATCATAGCTCACTGGTTGAGGCTGAACGACCGTTAATTTGTAGACATTACTTCCCGCTGTATTAGTAATTGTGGCACAGGTCTATTACATGGAGACTATTTGTTCCAAACGATCATTTAGTCATTAGTAGACGAGCAGCTCGTCCGCCCCATTATCTTCTGGGACGTCGGACATCACGGACACAGTGACATTATATAATATAACAAGAAAAAGTTGAGTTAGTAATTTGTTAGTTAGTACTACATTAGTCAGTTCCATCGACCTATGTATGCCACGTACTTTCCGTTTTCATTATTTTGTTGTTCGGTGTTCTGAGGCTCATTCAAATGGTTATCATTGGTGTCGATTCTTGAATCCGTTGGTATTCCATGGTCTTTGGTTATTGGCTGTTACTTGTTGTATCTAAACTACTTGTCTGCAAAGCTAATTAGTCTCATATTCGATGTGTAAAAGATTTTTGTTCTTACTCATACTTAGTAGTGAATTTGGCCCTTGAACATAATGTGGGTGGCTAACTGAATCAAATGTTTGCTAGGTCTAAGACCAGATGTCCGAATCCCATCGACCTAGATGGTGCTTCACCGTCACTTTGGCTCTCCACGATACCTGATTTGTGCCATGCCATTTCATGACTCGAAGCCACGGGTCATAGTCACACCAGAGCAGGGCAGTTGGTCTTGAAGTACCATGAAGCGTGTCAATGCGACCGAATTCATGTTTCAGGAGTGCAACTAAACGGTAAGACGAGTAAACGCGGGATGAAAATTCTTTGGGTTTACGTGTCCAGCATATTAGCCTACCTGAGATGGATCGTTTCATCCCATCACATCGATAATGAACTTGTTTGGAACTTACTGATAAACTCCGCCAGTAGTCAAGTGATGAACATTATAGAATTTCAGCTTGGGCTGGCCACTTCGAGTCATCCCAGCACACTCTCCGCGTCCTTCACCGCCCATCAGACCGATTTCTCCCTTGATAGCATCAGGCTAGCTTCGATTGTTCAACTGGAAGTGGCATTCATTGTTGTAAGTACCCGGTGATAGTTAACAGACACACGACTTTTAAAATCTATTTTATTCGGTTATTTGACATGAACAATTGCAATTCGCTATCCGGACGTTCTTCCAAAGTTTCTCGAAATTCGGTAACATCAATTATCTTTCCAAGTCAGAAAATTTCACGCATTAGAGAAAATTGTAATCGGCGAAATTTCATCCCATTCGACCGTCAATCAGATGTGATTCGACAACAATAAACATGACCATCAGTAGGGATGACAATACAATGAAAATTTCGGTTTTGACTGATTGCCTAAAATTGATACGAAATGTATCTCGTGATAACAATCTAAACTTAACCGGCCGAGTAAGTTCCGCGTTGATTGGCAAGTGGTTTTTCCTCTTTAGTGTTAGGGAAATTAGTTTCCTTCACGCCTGTCACGTGAGTATCTTTCACGAGGCGGGTAATTTTCATTCATTTATTCCAACTAATTTCCTGTCAGTTGGTAGATTAATTGCATTAAATTAAATATGTATTTAAAAATATTTGATTTGGGTGGACTCGTTTCGATGTTCGTGTGCCTCGATTCCCGGTAAGTTGTTCTTTTGATCGTGATCAACGAATCTGAGATAAAATTATTCGCGTCGTTTATGTATCAATCCCTTATGCGTACCATTAAACTCGTCGAACTAACCGTTGTGTTTTGCATGCGGACAGTATCCAATACGTGTGACTCGGATGATTTACCTGACGTTTGTCTACAAGACCGAGAGTTCTTACGTTCGTTGTGCACGAATGACAAACGACATGTGTAGTTCATGAACCAATTGAGTCATGGACTGATTTAACGGGGTTTGATGTCACACTCCGGCATAATTATTGGCACATATCGAGACCAGATTAGAGACAGACGGTAGGGAATAAATAAGCTGAAATCTAGGGTGAAATCGCACACAGTAATCGCGAATCATTTTGCCGAGCCATGTCTCACCCCGTTTCTCCTTGCGCCCGAGGTCCATTCGTTCATTCATTCATTCATTCATTCCGAATCTCAGCTCGTTACAGGTATGAAGACAGCCAACCATTCATATACTGTCACAAACAATGGGAAGTTCCGAGTATTCGAACAAGATTATGTGGAGTCTATGTCCAAGTAGGAGATAATCCCATAGGTGACACGGCAATGAGATAAAATGGTCAGTTACACTGACGCAATTATAATTCTGCAGCAACTGTCGACCTAATCGGTGGTCTCCCATGATAAAAGTGTCCTGCACATTCTCGGTCCGATCCTTCAGCCAACTCTTCCTCCCTTCCGCCTTGCACACACACACACACACACATACATACACACACAATTTCGGATTAACTCGGTACGACAGGCGACGCGTAACAAACTTCCCGGTGGGTGGGCGAGTACCACTTTCGCCATCGAAGTCCGATAAACTTTAACGTACTGTTCTTCTGTCGTATTATATCGAATATCTTATTGGTCTACAGTTAGGGCTAGCAAATGACAAAGTGCCTCAGTAACCGATCGCCTAATTGTTCCAAAGGTTAGTGAAAAACACGATCGGAAACTCGATGTCTGCACTGAGGACAATTTGATGCGAGTTCGACAACACATTAGTGCGGGATTACAATTAGGTTTATTCGCACACACGCACACACACACACACAGACGCAAACACACATGTGCATACGCACGCACACATTTATTCGTGAATATCAGAGTATATAGTTACTAGGGGATGCTAAGATGATACCGGGCTAGATTGTTAGTATCAGACCGGCAAACGCTTACGTGTATGGGCATAAGAAAATCGTAACCAGGGCTAAGATTGTCAGCTGTTCATATGCTCGACCATCACGCGGTAATTTTTCCCACAATGGTACCCGTATAGACAGTTTGAAATAAATGTCAAACGAGGAAATTGGTATTTTTTTTACCTGGACTATTTTACCGTTCTCATCGAAATCCAGACCAGACCAATAACAGGTTGGTCAAGCTAACGTGGTTTTGCTTCAATGGCTGGTTCGGTATTTCTAGCTCACCACGTCCCATTCGGATAGGCTGTTCGGTTAGTGCTTTTGATGGATTCGGGCAAAATTTTCGATTCGCATTGTTTTAAATTTTTCCCCCGGTGAATTTTGCCGTCTATAAGCACAAAAATACCAACCGTAGCAGATCGTCAAAAAATTTCTGTGTGGTGATGAGGAATTGTTTCCGATCTTGTCTTTTAGGTGAGTCTCATTGTCAATAATAGTCTTGGTAAAGAAATCAGTAAACAGTTACAAATCGAAAATGAAATACGCCAGGACACACTACTCCATTACAATTTCACATGAGTGGTTATCAACTATACCAGTTTCTTCTCATAATAGTCTCTTTTAAAGTATTGTTGGATTTGCCGTGGTCAAGCCGATTAGGTGTTTGGACGTGAAATTCGCTGGTTCTAATCGTTTTGTCACTCGTCAACTTCTCCATTTGGTAGCCTTCTGATCGATGAGGTCTCCTTCTAAAAGAATGATATGTCTAGTTATTTCATTAATAAAGAAATTAAAACAGAGAACATCTATTTGTTATCTGCGTCGCCGAAGTTCGTCTGTTTCTGATTTCGTTATTGTGTAACCAATTACGACTGTTTGTGCTTCCACGATGGACTAACTCGCTAGGACCATATATTTCTATTGGACTAGCACATATCCAAAAATAAACGAAAATGTTCAAGCATTTTGGGACCACTTGCTGAGGTACCGGTTAGATTAAGATGCACAATCCTTTTGCACATTGACCGATTCCATTCCGTAGCGTTCGGTCGAATTTGTGAAGCCTAATACATCACCAAATGTTGTGCTGGATGAACAGAACAAAAGTGTCAGTTTGATTGATTTTTCGAAATAAATTTACAATTTTGTCAGGTTGATCTGAAATCATGGGAGACAGTGGAATCTGTTCACATGATTCGGAACTGTATTGCAACGGAATTAATTTTTTCTGAATTGCTGTCCAAGGCAGGAAAATAGTCGTTTGTGAATGAGAAGTCATTTGCGGTCAAGGTGACAACTGTCAAAATAGTTTCATCTAAATAATCTATCAAGTTTGATCGAAACCCTTTCGTGGCATCCATTGTGAACACTTGAAATATTTTGATCTACGCATGATGCTTCCTTCCAACTTTGCCAGTCGGTTCTCTGTGTGGACAGTTCAATGTTGGGTGGATTTTGTATTTCTCATTCCAAGTAACATCTCCGTGACATGAGACTGACGACCACTCCACTTTCGTAGTTCGGGTGAGTTCGCGCTAATGCGCGTCTGAAATCATCGTGTCAGGCCTCGTTTACTTTTTCGTCACAAAAGTCATTTGTAACTCCCAAGTAGTTCCTACTTTGCTTGTCCAACTTATACTAGTAACAGGATCAAAGTCCATACTTGCTTATGAACGAAGAACTTGCAGCAACTGACGACCTATGAGTCACACAGTCCCCCCTCCACACACACACAAACACGCACATACGCACACCCACATTAACGGTGACGAGTCTCAAACGCGTAATAGATTTGGGCGCGGCCTTTATTTGTCTCAATCGACAGTTAGGGCATTCTGTGCCTACACATATTCCTTTCTACAAACGAACGGTAAATTACATCTAGATCTAGAAGACATTGTTACAACTTCCGTGTCACTGTGTCGGAACAAGAAAACTAGTAGATTCGCCTCGACTTATTACTCATATCAGATTGTGGACAGATGAAATGGAAAAACCAAAATTAAGTGATTTGACAATGGGCATGGTCATATTCTCCCTCGGATGAAACGCAAGATGCCGTGCCCTTTCCGGAATGTTGTGGATTACTAAAAACCGACAGCTGTCCATTCTGGTGATGATTCGACCTGACAGAAGTGTACCACGGCGAAAAGGTCGGGAGTTAAAAAAAAACGCGAAACATGTGTTACCCGATTCAATTTCAGTTACCGTTGCGGTCAACATCAAAGCGTTTTTTCGTTCAAAACACGTGGTGCGCAGTAGAATTAGTTCCACTTAGTTGCACACTATATCTCTATCCCTGTGCATGTGTGTGCGTGTGTATGTGACTTTTCCTTTCATCGTGTCACACGCATTGACCAATGCAGGCAGACCAGTGCTGCAACATCGCATTCCCGAGGCCTCGCAAAGCGATAGGCACTGGAATGGCGTTTGAGGAGGTTGGCATATGCGAGCAAATTGCACGGAAATGGGATGTATAAATTCATTGACAACTGTTCACTGGATCACAGCTACCTGTCCATTTGCTAGACTGTATCGTTGATAATTCGTGTAACCATTACATGATTAGACTGGACAGCAGTGGCTTTGTTAGTTTTTTTTCTTAAATTCGTGATTTCACTCATTTGTGTACGGTACATTGTCAGTCGGAGGTTAGTTAGTACACGAAATTGTTCGCCGCGATGATATAGACGTACAGTCACATTTCCACAATTCATCGATGGGCCTTTTGGTGTTGGCCTCGCATGGTCATTAATTGGATGTAACATCTAACATGCTACTAATCAAACTGATCAGTTATTCCGTCTCACGGGTAGTTTTTCTCCAAAGTCGTCATACTTGGACACACCCCCCCTAGGCAGAATAATGGTTTGTTACGGAGGCCGATTAACGCGCGTTAACAGCTTGTGACCGAGCAACCCACTAACGTGTAGGTCCAAGTCGGCACGACTGAGAGTCTGCATAGCTAACTGAATTGACACCACGACCGTGGTTCGAGCCCGAGAGCGGGCTCAGTGAATAGGATCTGTTAATGATTCTTTACAGTTTCGGTTCTGTTGACTTGGAAATTTTTCCAAAGAGGCGGTTGTCCTTTAGGCTGACATGAAAGTTGTTAATAAACTGAACTGCCTGGATGCGAAACCGTTGGTAATAAATCCAGGAATGAAATAGTTTGAAACCAATTTGTCTTTGAAGATTAGGATAAGGTACAAACACTAAGCACCTACTTTGCATGATCCGATTTTTGATACAACTGTATTGACACGAATATACAAAAAAATTTGCTTACCAAATGTTGCATACTGCCGAGTATTCAAACATCGAACGGGAATTTTTGATGTTCGGTGAACGTGTTTCCCTGGTGAGCACCGAGCGACTGCAAACAAATACTAACACCACTGATAACGTTGTTGTCACTGACTCTGCTAATAATCCCCTCACTGTTATTACTGCCAATAGTATTACTAGGACGATTACTGCCATTACTACTACTACTACTACTACTATTACTACTACTACTACTACTACTGCTACTACTACTACTGCTACTACTACTACTACTACTACTACTAAAACCAATAATACTGACACCGATATGACTACTACTATGACTACTAGTGGTGTTACGGTTGTTGCTGCGACCACTACAAGCTAATCCGTCGAATTCGATATCGTGAATAATTTGGCCAGAAAACCAGCGACAATAGAAATCTGTGGTCCCTTAAAAAGGCTAATATGCCTCTCCTTTCCACATGATGAAGTGACTCACAGTGTGTTCATCTGTACTCAATGGCAAGTCTAAGTGTAATTCATACCTAGGCGGTATCGTTTTGCTGATGAAAGTTGTTCATTGGAAAAGCAGGTAGAGTAAGCGCCTACCAGAAACGGATATTCGTTCACGTTAACCTCATCATTTAGTTCATTCACTTGCAAAGGTTGTGTAAGGGTTGTCCGTGACTATAACCCATTCTTTAATCCGATCTGTATGGTTGTCGTTAGTTGCCAAACAAACCAAATAACATTAAAACTTTAGTGAGCAATTTATGTTAGATGAAATGTACACATCTCACTGTTCCTTCCAATCGAACTACTTGGACGTATGTAAACGCTTCTCAAAAACGATTTATCACCAAGCTCATAGGACTGAGTGGATGCCCCGAATGCTGGTCAAATGCAACCAAGAATCATCGTTCATAGCAAGAGATGAGCCATCAAAGTTTTCGACGTGCCCATTCATCTACGCACCTAAACATACCAGTGCGCGCGCGCGCGCGAGCACACACACAAAAGAAGTAGATAGGAGAAAAACAAGTATTTTGCTTACAAAACAACTGTTACACGACCGCTGCTGTCCAAAAGCAAGATTTTCCCGTTTGGGAACCCCAGGCCAGGTTAACTTCTCCCCACAAAGAGAGAGAGAGAGAGATACGGCAAGATGAGGAGTATATGAGAGAGAGAGGACACTTATGCATCCAAACTGTTAAGATACCCAACCACATCCAGACCACTGAAATCCACAACGAATGGATACGAATGCGCCTGTGTATTCGGACGGAATGAAGTTTATTACTCCATTACATGTGGTCCGGTTCCATTAGTGTTGTTTTGGGTGGGAGCGACCACTAGCCGGATCGGATCCGCAATCTTCCCGATCGCATTGGGACAACATTTTGGCACGACCGAAGAGTGTTTCCCGGTTCTCGTCCTCCCCAACTGACATAGAGCTCTTGAACATATTCGAACAGTACATCCACGGGGGTGGGTGCGTGGGTGGGGTGAGGTGAGGTGAGGTGGGGAAGGAATGAACCAAATTTGTGCAAAATGCTGCACACCAGACGCCCTGGAAAACATGGAGCAACTAAATTGGGTAGGGTTTCCCTCATTTTTACTGGTGGTCTCCAATTGAGTTTTGGGAGTGCACAGTTGGACGGTCGTTGGCGTACGAAAAAGACAAAAAACTATTATCACTCTAAACAACAACCGACTGGCCATAATCTGGTTGAGGGGGAAAAATCGTTTCTTTTCACTTTAATTAATTCCATATATCCCTGATCAACTTGTCTCAAATTCGATCCGTCGTGTCGTTTGATGAGAGAACACAATATGAACTCGATATTGTCTCATGTGATGCGTTGTCCAAGTATGCGCATGTGTCAGCACTATACACCGTCTGCAGTCGATCTTCTACCTCCTTTCTTATTCTTTTTCTAGCTGTTAGTGCGGCATATTATTTTACTTTAAGCAAGCAGATGGCAATCGAATGACATCACAAAAATCAGAAACTCTGAACAGTCTTGAGAGAATACGATCCTGTGATTTTCAAAATTAGAGGCTTCAATGATGAGCACTTGACTACTTGCGATTCCATCTTCCACCACCAAGACGATATTGGTAAAACCGTCCGGGTAAACAATGCGAGGTCTACAGTTACATGCCATTCAGCGTGGCTTTCCCTATCGGAAAATAATACAGGGAAGCAGTCAACGAATCAGAATAGTGCAAGTGGTTTGCGTGTGTGTGTGTGTGTGCATGTGTGGGCGTGGATCAATTTACCAGAGATATCCTTGTCTGAATACAATTCACTTTAATCAGCTAAAATCAGTTATCGTTAAGTTCAGTATTACCAAATACATGGTATAAGTTTTTACTAGAATTTACACAATACAATTCTGAAAACTTTTCGGAAAATTGCATCGTTCACATCTGTTTCTTCTCCACCCGAAAGATCTGATTTGAAATTTGTTTCCCAGATGGAACGCGTAGTTAATAAGTGTTTTTTTTGTATTTTCCTGCCTTCTTTTCTCTCTTTCCCACACACCCACACACACACACACACACTCGATCGACTGGGTACTGAGCATACAAGTTTCCGATCAATTTTCTGTACCATACACGAATATCGAATAGTTCGTCAGACCCCAATTAACTGATTGCATACATTCTTCTTTCACATGCTAGCTTCGTTTTACTTTCAAGGTTAGATCATATTGTTGGCAAGTTAATCTAACCCGTACCATGTAAAGTGCTGAGTACATACGTTCGGAGTTGTTTTCAATTCGTTTCAATTTTGTCAGCGGTAAAATATAGTTCCATGAACCAGATATGGACTAGTTGGATGACCAACAATTGCCGGGGCCTAGAGAGAGAGAGAGAGGAAACGAGCTCTCAACCGTTGAACGATAGGCTGAGACTGCCAACAACCATCGAACGAGGGCTAAAAACACATGATGTAAAATGCTTAAAATAAAATGAAATTTTTGTTAATTAAATTTTGTCTGAATAGAATATTGATGAAAAATCTCAAAAGAATATCTCGACTAAAGTATTGTATTCAACTATGAATATGAGTGAATAGATTGAGTTGTTATTATTGATTTATTCGGAGTAAGTCTGATTGAGCAGATAAGGTTGTGAATCTCAGACGTAAAGGCTGCGAGTTCGAGTCCTCCCCTCGGTCGGTCAATTTCCCCACTTGGCAGCCCTTTGTTGACAACGGTACTCCTGTTGAATAATGATGTACACTGTTATTTCATTAGTGAAAGAAGCTTAAGCTAAAGATACTAAAAGGATGCTCCGGAACAAAATCCCAACTGGGTTTACACATGCATTCGTTCTCCACGGTGTTTCTAGTGCATCTTTCCTGACAAACTTTTGTCTTGTGATGCAGCCTAGAGACTAGAAGGCTCTAACTTGTCTCTACCGGAGTCTTGCCACACGTGATTGCTATCTTGTTACCTCAGAGGAAAAAATCGTTTGCAGATCGATATGAGAGCTACGAGGTGTGATTTCACTGCTCCAGTGATTATTCGAACCTATCAACCTCAATAGATGGTGACCTAGCGTGTCAAAATACCTGTAGGAAATTCGAACGTCATGCCGGCTAAGTTGTCGTTTTCACTGAAACGTCTGCGTAACGTTGGTCTCAGCTAATGATTAGCGAGCCCTATTTCAGGGAAGGGGGCCGTGAACAACAGCCAACCCTAATTTTTTTCTGGCATTTAGTCAACAGAGCCCGCACAAAGTTTATCGCATTGTCTCACTTGGAATACTTCATATCAAGTGAGCCAAATGCTTTCGGATCTAAGCAGCTACGCTCGTTATCTTTATATGCGTGATCATGCGGTATGAATTATCATGGTAAAGAGTGATAGTAAACGATGGCGGTCAAGCAGATACAACTATGGCATTTAGTCATGACGGTTGCGGGTTCGAATCCTCACACGGCCGGTCAACTTTCCCGTGTGGAAGTCCTGTTTGCTTGCGGCCTCCTTCCTGAAATTATTTCACACTGTCGGTTCATTAATAAAGAAAGTAAAAGATAATGAATAACAGATAAGAGTATACGCTGTCTTTGTTGGTCTGTTGTTGCATTAGTCACTTCGAAATCTGAAGAGACGTAGCATGAACTACTGAGATGGAGATGACCCAGTAGCGGAAATCAATCTCCACGGAAAACGACTTGTCTCGAAATTCCTTGAAACGCGCGAACACAATATGTATCGATTTTCTGGGTTAGAACGGCCAGACTACCCCGTAATAAACAGGTACAACTATTCAGATTCACAGCAGACTGCATTACTTTTGTCGCACTAATCAGTTTGTTTTCCCGTCTTGTTTCCGTTTTGCAAAAGGTTGAGCAATATAAATTCAGTATTTCAGCGTCTGGTTGTTGTCTTGTATACTAATCACCGGAACTGATTATTACAGTGCATCTGGAAATGGAGATACTCGGAAAACAAAATGTTTACTGTCAGAGGTGGTTTGGGAAACGAAATAGTGGTGACTTTCATCGCATATTCAAATGTGACGGTTATTACTTTCTGGCTTAAGGTTCGGTATTCTCAGTTACGTTCACAGTAGTTGGATAGAATGGGAAGCTTGGGAAAATTTTGTAAACAACTGTTGATGGGATTCACCTCTGCGGTTACAGACGGATGATTTACGTAAGCTGGACTGTCAAGCCCATAAAAGCACCACTTCACCAAATCACGATAGACTTATCTTGTGTTAGTTTGGCCTATAGCTGCCCCCCCACAAGTTGCTGTATAGAAGAGTGAACATTCCATTCGTGTGCCTAGGAATGCATTAAAAAGTTGACAAATTTTCTCCTCATCCAACCCCCCCTTTCTCCCAATTTGACCCACCTCGCGTGAACGGTACCTTGCTCTCCCCAATTAGATCATACTGTCGTGCATTTGAAAACATTACACCCTAAGCATCAAGACAAAAAAAGAAATGCAATGATTGACATTTACGTGGTTGTTAGAATGCCCACTATATAAGGCAAAAACAGCTGGTGGTAGGATTACAGCTAAGGGTGTTCTTCAAGACGCATGACTGGCGCCAGCCGGTCAGGTTGAGGAGGATTGGAGCGTGAAGTTTCATGCTTGTTCGTCTACATGTAATTTGTGCGTGTGAATGTTTGCAGGCTTACATGTGCACGGTTGAAATGAATGACCGTTGACGGTTGGGCGTCGACAACGGGATAACTTTAGGTGCCAGCAGACCTGACATCGGCATGTTTGTGTGTGTGTGTGTGTGTGTATGTATGTGTGCATATATATATATATATGTGAGTGAATTATCCGATCCAACTTTCCACACCTCGTCAACAAAAGCTTACCGGTACACGATGACGAACAACCCGGAGTTTTTGTGGAACGGGTGAGGGAGGGGTAAAGTGATGTGTACACGAGATAGTGGTACATGTAAAACACGCATTTATAGTCCACAGACACCAAGCAAAACATGAAGTCACCAGTCTTGTTAGAAAAAAGCAATTTACGAGGAAAGTAGATCCATTAAAAATAGGAAATACGGCCACAATAGCTAGCGGTAAACGTGAACAACATGAGGTGACAACTCGGTGTGGAGAGGATTGGTCCCGCACACCACGCTGGGTAGTATGTGGGATAGCACTAACTAGGTCGACGGTAGTTCCACGGTTACCGTAAATGACCAGTCGTCGGTTTGAATCATGTTGTTATCACGTACCGCTCTATCTGGGATGTCTGTCACTGGTCGCGGTCTATTTCGCGAACTGGCGTGTTAAGTTCTAATATGAACAAAAGACGATAAAATTGTAAGATGCAAATGTAGAAAGTTATGGACTCTGGTGGGATTCGAACCCAAGATTGGAGTCAGCACACACACACATACACTAGTACAGTATATACTCGACCAACTGAGCTACGAGGCCGCATCAAAGAGGAACCGGAGATCTTATTTAATGCAAATTAGCTGTCTACACAAGCACAAGTCATCTTGTGCTTGACCATCTTCACAATCTGAATGTCATATGTCGAACTGTTCAAGGACAATTTATATTGACTGATTTGAATTCACAGGTAACTTTTTTTATGACATGCTTTAAGCATGGGTTCAGTGAAAGAGATATGTCCTATAACCAGTAGGATACACAACACGGTGAGAGTGGGTGCGACCGGCAACAATGACCCTGAAACTTGGAGTGGCATAGAATCAAACAAGGCCAAACTAAATGTCGTTATATGGTTACGAATTTACTGGGCGTTTTTCTGCAGACATCCTAACCTGTTGAACGGCATACGTGGAACAAGTGTGCATTTAGACAATCAACGATAAATGAAAATTTACATTCAATTTGGAATCGACAATCCAGTGACCGTATCCTTTGTCGATAAAGTGCCTTAAGGAATGTCATCCGATGTATTAGAAACGTGAACAGATTTTTCTTCCCGTCAGCAACACCACATAAGGACAGTACGAAATTTGCATATTGTCTAACATGGCCCAACGAATTGGCAATACACGGGAGGCCGAGTCAATGTCTGATTGGTGGATATTTCCTTTCGGCATACGGGAAAAAAACATCAACTAATCGAGAAATATTTGGTTAAAACGAACGTAACCAGTTTGAGTAGGATAATGAATCACGATAGTAATACTCTAGCATGGTCTTAATATCAACAAGGCAGGACTAAATTAACACTAAGAATATAAAATTCACGTAAAAGCGTTCAGGCGGATAATTTGTCGGGAAACTGGACGAAAAAAGATCATGCAATGAAATCTGTTGTTCTTCCGGTCGATACAATGGCTGTATTGTTGATTTCCCACCATTGAAGTCCCAGTATACTTTTGAATGGACTTTATTCTACCACAACGGTAAGGGATCCAACTCGGTTGGCCAAAATCAGATTGAATGTGAATGTAGGTGAACAAAACTTTCGGATTTTTGGATGACAAACTGAAGTTTCAACGAATTCTAACAATCGACAAGGTCAAATACAATGTAGGCTTTGTATGTATACATTTACATCTCTTTTGGTTCCGTCATCAAAAGAACGAAGTGTGATTGTTAACCGATGATCAGTCAGAAAAAAGCAAGTTGTGCTCAAAATATATCGATTTACGTTTTTTCTTCTTCACCTGTATCCATCTGTTACAAATGGTCAACTCCGGTGTGTATCCTTTCCGTCAGTTGTAGTCGTGAGCTCTACCAAATAAAAATGTATCATAATCAACTTGTCATTTGAAATGAAGCATTGCCTAAGCTGAAACAATTCACTAACCATTTACGATTAACCCTGATTGATAAGGTTCGGTCTAGCAAAATTTGGCTCGAATTGGTCAACTTGGTACAAAACCGTAGTATCCTGGTAATCATCACTATCCCACACTGGCCTATACAATTATTGATATTCAGCCCTCATCGTTTTCCCATGCACGGGTCAAATGTGTGTGTGCGCGTGCGTGTGTGTGTTCGTGTGTTAGAAGAAGCAACAACAATTGGTTTTGAACATGTAGATTTCTATTGAGATTCAACCAACTTTTTCCAGGTACCTCATACAAGAACACATCCACATACGCACTCTGCATTAGAGAACGGAGTACGTCGAAAACAAGTCATCATGTTCACTAGTTTCTTTTTTTTCTACAAATTTCAGTATTCGAATGATAATTTTGATTTAGAATCGTATCCAATTCATGATACACATTCGCATACAGTATATGGACAATTGACTTTTCCAATGCATTTCCCGAATCGGAAGATGCACGAGATGTAGACTTTTAGTATTCGATTTCTTGACCACAACCGACACTACTGATTGACTTATCATCAATTGAATCCCAAAGTTGAGCTTTGGTTACAGATAACTCTTTAGACGAATTGTTGGAACATTCAGTAGAGGGATTAATTTTTATGTCACCTGACGAATGCGTATTTGACGTGTCTGTTCAGATGCACTGACTTGGCTCCTTTTGTAGATACTACACGTTAGCTTATGCTTGGAACAATTGTGTTTAGTTTCTAACAAAGCTTTTTGATAGTATTTGTGAAAAGTACGAATACTGCGTATCTATACAATACAATGCAACAGCATACAAATACCGCGTTAGCAAAAGCATCCTTTTTCGTAGCATTCTACTTCTAAACACAATCTACTTTTTCACGTTCACGTTTGGAAACCAGCGCTCTCGTGTCCGGTTGTATAAATGGTTACGGGAAACGTCTTTTTTCCCCTCTCAGGTCGGTAGAGGTTTAATCTATCGTTCTAATGCTTCTCGTTCTTTATTGCTGTGCTACATATAATCAGATTGATCAAGTGATAACTGACGAACCAACAATAACTATCCAAAGGAAATCCAGAAAAAATCCAGAAAAACTACTGCATAAACCATACTCGGAAGTAGGAATTTCATTTCGTTAATGATATCAGGCAAAGGATCAGGGTTAACTTCATGTGAATGTTTACGAGATATGATGCAGTGGATGCCTTTTCTGTTACGTAAGAGGACGCGTTCAAGAGAACACGGCACCAGGGCAGTCCGGATCTTTTTGTCGACTGATCAGTCGTCATGTGCAATCTCGGTGCTTTTTTCCAAATCCAAGTTAAAGACTAGAATGTGTGTGTATGTACGAGAGGGGAAAACGATAGTGGCTTAATTAATGAGTGGGCAGCTCCAGCAAACTGGGTTTTCGAATAGCAATAAGCCGAAGATTTCTTGCAACTCTCAGTGTTCGTGTATAGCAAATTACAAAATGAGTAATTCAGTTACAAGTTACAATGGTTGTCACTTCAATTTGTAATCTGTTATGATTGGCTGTTGGTAGGCTGATCTATTAGATGGAATCTGTTTGCTTGGATTCCAATTGCGGACCCATTAGAAAGTGTTCTTCCCTGCTACTAAAATGTACTAGAATGTACACACTAACTAGATCGTGTAAAGATTCACGTGACAAAGGTGGATTGACTATCAGTTTGGCAAAATCCCTCCCATTCTATTCTCCGAAAGGTCCAGTATCTTCAGTTTCATAGATTTTATTCTCTTCATATGTGTTTTTATTTTGGCTGTATCAGTGTTTACCGATCACACAATAAGCGACCTTTGTGAAGAACTGAAGTGACCTCGAGAAAGAGAGAGATGCTGTCTAAAATGAAATTTTGTTTAAGTCTCTTTTTCCAGCTTCTATTATTTCGGTTCAAATTTTACAACCATTAACGTTGGACTAATAGGCTCCAATTTGGGTTACTATCTCATAGCAACGCCTATTCAAAAGAGAACGAGAAACAGTGAGGGAAAAAAATACGAAGTAACAAGTTGAGAAACTGTATAGAAGAAGAAAGACTTCGAATGCAAGAAAGTCACTGATCGGGTCATTTTGCCGGTATCACCTATTATTTTCAACAATCACTTTTGGGGATCTCGTGGACTCCAACCCGGCGGCCAAACTTAGCCTACACGAGTCTGTCCATTGGCTTATCTCATCTTCTTATGTTGTTTTTTTACTTTATTTATTAATGAAACAATAGTGTACATCATTTTCAGTTAGGGGGGCTGCGGCCAATAGGTGGTTGCCAAGTGAGGAAGTTGACCGGGGTGGGAGGGTTCAAACCCGCGACCCTCATGTCCGAAAGCCACGATGTTTTCTGCATCATTCATCTTCCAGTGAGAATGCCTCAGCCACCATCATTTATTCGAATGCTCTGCTTCTTTTAAACGTTCAATCCTAGGACCTTTGAGTTACACAGATTCTCCCACCATAAAGACAACGGTGTTCAAACACCGAAAGTCTTCGCATATCTTTTGCTCTCAACGAACATGTTTTTGAGCCGTTGTGTATACCCGACCTTTAATTCATAATCCGATATCAAACTGGTGAATGCCATTCAAGCCGCCTATGTATTTTTATATACGCAAGACGCTTCACTTGATATAGCACCATCTGGAGCAAAGTAGTCGTACAAATATCAAAATTTATGAACTTCGTCTATCCAATTCACTGCAGGAACAAAGTTCTGTTTGGGGTCAATCCAGTTCGGTAGCTTCATTTTGCATTAGGATCGGACAAAACATCCTACATCCAATTACGTTGCAGTTCAATCTGTCAGTAAAAACGTGCCGGCGATGGCCAAACGGATAGGGTCGTGGCGTTTGGACATGAAGGTCGCGGGTTCGAATCCTCCCATCGCCGGTAAACTTCACCACTGGGCAGCCCTCCACTGGCCGCGGCTCTCTTCCTGAAAATTGATGTATATTGTTGTTTCATTAATAAAGTAAAAAGATAAGAAAAGACTCACTTGAGTCTTCATTCAGTACCACAACACTGTCATATATACAAAGTCCGACGGTTTCTTGTCTGATCAGTTATCAGTGTCACAATTGGCATTTGAGTGCTAGGGCGATCTACTCCATTCTCGTTCTTAATCCAGTCCGATTTAAATTGGGCTACTTCGAACAAGAGCTGACGTGGACAAATAAAGTGACCGGTGGTGGTCAAATGAACTAAATGTCTCTTAGCCACAAAAGAGGCCACAGGTTCGATTCGCAAATTCGCCGATCAGTTAGGTGGCAGTTGACAATTTGCTGGTGCTCACTTCGTTGCCTCATCTGATCCATTGAGATCGTACGGGGTTATGCGCTAATCCACATTTGAGAATGACGGTAGTAGGAGCGTGCAGTTGTGAAGCATTCCATTTTTGATCCACTCATGCGCCAAGCATATCACAAAAACAATAATCTTATACTACTCAAATCTTGACATCAACTTAATTCCAAAATGTCATTCTGTTTTACTCTAGCTTTTCTTTCCAGTTCATTTTCCATCCCAGTGGTCGAATACAATTTTAGGGCATGTGTCTGTTCACTTATTCTCCCTTTTGACGAAGTCACTAACTGGTAAGCTCGCAACAACCTAAGACATGGAGTTATTTTGTACTATCAATATGCGTCGAGTATAGAAAAGTGTAATGTGGACCCTTGTGATGGGTAACAGAACAACAGTGTATTGATCAAAATAAGGGTGAGAAATTTAATCTGAATTTCCAGAACAGATTAGTGAAGAAGTAGACCTAAAATTGATTATACGAAGGAGCTGCCTTATATATATATATATATATATATATATATATATATATAGTTATAAGACTGCGTTGTTCACGCAGCACTTACTTTAGCCTAGTTGTACAATACATATGCTGGACGGTGAATGACTTAGCGAAGGTGTCTGGATGACCTGAATTTTGTGTCCGTCATCCTTTCATTTCTCATTTCAGTGGTACTGCATTGGCTGGTCTTTGGAAGCATAAGTTTGTACTTCAACATTAATAAAATAAAAGCCATAAGTAGATGTTCATTATTCACGATACAACAAAACCGATAGTATGAAAATGCTCCATTAATAAAATCTGAGTCGGAGAAGGTTAACCCGTCGGTCGGTAGCGGCCGGATATCGTTGTTAATTAGTAGTCAACCGAAAGTTGAGGGGTAGTGAGTGATTCCACAGGGCACAGTGTGATAAACATTTCAGTCCTAGGGTCTGGGCGGCCTTCGGAAAGGTCACGGTGCAGCGAGTGGGAAGGATCATCCAGCGTCCTGAAAGCAAATCAACATGTATACATAACACATTCATACCGCTGAGTAGACCAGAGAAAGTGATGAAAGATGCACAATTAATCAAACGAATACCTTGGTGTAACAGTTTAAACTTCCATTTTTTATTCAATAGTCCAGGAAACATTACAAAAGACCAATAGAGAAAAACTTGCGAGCGGTACTGTAAAACAAAGGTAGAATTAGGATTAGTCAAAACACGAAGCTGATTACGCTCGCGAATTTGGAAATATGTGGGCAGTAATTTGGACACACCATTATGGAGAGATGAGACAAACCCCAGGGCCTATAACCGGCTCGATTGGGGGAAGAGAAAGAATGCGAAGCATACATGCATACATATGTATGTATATTACAAAGCATAGATAGTCGTTTGGATTTACCTGGCTAAGCAAACAAACTGAATAAATGGTAATACTTCAGAACAAACGTGTTGGCAAACAGAACAACTGCACTAAAACCACACTAGAAAAGAGTGAGTATCATTTTCCAAAAAAAACTACATTTTCCCGTGAAAGTTTTGTTTTTTTCCCCTCCATTCTTCAACAACAATCTGTGCGTATTCGGGTCGTTCGAAAATATTCTAATCCAATTTCGGATTGATTAATTTGTTTGCATTCTTTTGCATTGGTCTGGTTGAATTGCGAGCATGTTAGCGCGACAATTTGGGCAGCCGAGTCTTGCTCACATACGCGCGAAGACTTCTCATTTGCCCGAAATAGTTATGTCTTGCACACACACACACACACACAAACACACGCGCAAACACGCACACAAACACAGAAAAAAAACTTTGCAAACAGATTTTGCTTGGTTTTGTTTTCCCAATTTTACATCACATCTTTCCGCTTTGCCAATTCTGTCATTTAGCCCAATCGAATGCGGTCACGTAAACCGTGAAACGTGAGCCACATTTTGACACGCGTGCCGACTTGTAGTTGGTCATTTACACTATGTTTGGCATTGTACAATTGCATATAGTTTTCCCACACGTGAAATGCATTTGACTTCGGTTGCGATCCCACCGCCCACCAGCCTGGTGCATGCATTGCCAACCAGAGGGGCAAGTCTTAATTCGTGGAAGCACTAAATTGTGGATACATCTTCTTTATCTCAACAAAAACAGACAGTTATAGATGAAATTGTGCGAAGTATTCAAGGAATAGTCAATTTCATTCATTGTTTTGATCTGCATTCACATTCGGTTTGCGTTTATCGCCCGAATGTGACTCGAAGCTTCGTTCTACGCATACACATGCACACGCACACACACGTACACACACAATACACGTACACACATACATTCGCCATTCGTTGGACGAGATGTTTTGAGGTTAGGAGCGAAATGTGAGCTCTAAGAGTTTGATTGTCTATTTTCTTGGCTAGCATCAATAAAATAGAAGAGCAAATAATAAGCGAAGAATTTTTTAAAATAAAAGCCAATGTAATTCTACCCATGGTCATGTATTCGGATACATTTCTGATTGCTGGATGAATTTGACGGCTGAACAGATTGTAATTGAAATAAATCACCATGGCATATGATCGGTCAATTGACTATTAAGAAACTATGGAAGCACTGTACAGCTGTTTCATCCTTGTTAGGAATCATCAGCAGTGCATATCCACCGCGCCCGAACTGGGACGCGAACCTGGGACGAACGATTCTGAGGCGAACGCCTCAGCCATTACACTACCGGGAAGGCTGTGAACGGTTCGTTAAACTTCATCAAATGATGTTGCATCTATCCGTTACTGATTTACACGGTCCTGGGCCGCTAGCTCAAAGCAATCGATCCCTACTGATAGATGACTTCTCTGCAGGTAGCCTAAGTACGACGAAAGACTTTGGATATGACCTACAGAGCTTGATTGGTTGGTACATGTTAGCAGTAGGAGACTGAATGTTTTCATGAAATGATTCACCGTGTGATATCATCACTCAACTCACCATAAAGAAACCATGGAAGCAATGTACAGCTGTTTAATCCTTGTTAGGAATGATGAGCAGTCCATATGCACCGTGCCCGAAGTGGGACGCGAACTCGGGACGAACGATTCTGAGTCTTGACCGGAGGTCTATTTTGACCGGTTTACACCGTGGATTGTGGGTTTGAAGGTCTCGACTTTCACGCCTAACATGGTTGCCATCTCCTCAGGTTGGGTAGCCTTTCACTAACCATGTTCCCGTTCATGAATTATTGATAAGTTTTGTACAGTAAAGAGCGGAAAATAAGTAGTTTCAGTATAATTGTGGAATTTATCACAATATTTGGACAGCTGGTTGGATAGGAGACTACCGGGTACGCCTACCTAACGAGCAGTAATAACCACGACACCGGCCATCTGCTTCCGGGGAAATTTTGTTCATCGATCCGCATGTGAAACATACTACTGAGAACAAATAATAGCATATGATTTATTTGCTCATTCACCTAATTACTTATCCTGCAGTCCGGTATGTAGCAGACCGAAGTCCTCGAAAACGGTAGTTACCACAATGTTAATAGCATATCATTTTTCGGGATATGGAATATTTTTCCATATTTAATTGGAAACGGAAAACTTCGTGTTTTGCTCATCGGACGACGAAAAATAGTCCAGCCATTAGAATGAACTAAGTGCCCTTTTTGATTTAAAATCTCCTCATCTCTCAAACAGTCTAGGAAAGTTTGGTTGTCTGTTTATAGATCAGCGTTAGCGACCTTACGCTACTGTTGTGAACCGGCGATTCCTTTCTGATCGAAGATAGTTCACCATATTTTTCGATTGTTTCGAATAAATAAAAGAACTTCGAACCACTAGAATCTCATTTGAATCGTTAGGAGCTTGAATGAATAATAAGTCCATTTAGAAGTCACGTGGCGATTCGTCGGAGAAATTTTGTCAGTCAGCTAAGGCTGACCTCCGAAAAGGGGACACAAGGCCCGAAAGTAATATGTTTCGCATAAGGGAATTTCATTCATCCATCCATAAGCTAAACATACTACTGAGGAAACTTCGAAACGCTTTGGGAACGAGTTTCGTTTCCGAATGCATTATACTGTTACAACAAATATCTTGTCTTCAATTTCAAAAATGTTGACATTAGTAATCACCAGGGAAAACTAATCATTTCACAGTAAACGCGGTCGGCTAGACAACAGTTTTGTCAGTTCGTACTATTTGGGAGGTCACCCTTAGTGAGGATTGGCGGTGGTCAAGCGGCTTACAGCGTGGGTTCGAATCCGTCCACCAACGGTCAACCTCTGCATTTGGTCTCGACTCCGTTCTTGAAAATGGTGTACACTGTTTCTTGTCTACTAACAGAAGTAAATAGTGAAAGAGGAAAGATAAAGATGCTAAAATGTCCCATTCGTTGTAGCTAAACAGGAAATGAATTGCGAATTTCTAATGACGCAATGCTACTGCACGTTCGTGTAAGAACCCATTTTTACTTGGGTACCTCCAGATGGTTCCCTTCAAGAAGGCGAGGGTGGTTTAGTTCATAAGAGTCTCGATAGATCTGAACTTCCCGGATTCCGGAATGTGTCTGATGTGATGCGAGGGGGAAACAGTTGTTCCAAAATGGATCATTCTCTAGTTCTGATAAATCATTGGGATTGGCTAGGAAGAGGCGGACCAATGGTATTGAGGAAAACTGAAATAGATATGGATTCATGTCTTCATCTAGAGGATATCATTCACACGATTCTTGTCTAGGTCAGTTTGTTGATTCTAATCGATCGGTGATTGGTATCGTTTGTACACACTAAATAATTGATTGATGAGAGTAGCTGTTCAGCTCTAAACTCGCTTTTCTAATTTTTCCAACTTGGAACTTTAGAAGATTTAACCGTTTGCTTTACAGATGCACATTATATCAAGGTTTTATCGATTGATAGCACGAAACCCGATTAAGATCGTGAGATATTTTCTCATGATAGTTCTACCAGTGTGTGTGTTTGTGTGTATACGTTAACCAGACACAATCCATTTTTACTGCAGTTGTTAATCATAAACTTATTGAAACAGCGAAAAGACTACTTAGCTAACCAGTTCGTTCTACTACCTAATATGAAATTGTAAATGTTGTTAGATGGAAACTGTTTAAGAACAGATAGGCATCATTATTCGTGCCCAGTAATTATTACTACCCAGTCCAAGTGAACACTTGACAATTCGATTTTGTATATCAGTTTTCCGTTCCTCGTTCTTTTTTTCGACCTTCTAATCACTATGTAATCCAACTCAGTGTTTCCATCAATCTGCCCCTTTTCACACAAATCGGTAATGGCATATTATCGGCCTGCAACGGACGTCTCAGTGTCATCCAACTAATTTTGTCTTCGATAACATCCATCACTCAACCGATCTCCACCAATGAGGTCAGTGAGTCAGCTCTCTTTCTCTCTCGCTCGCTCGCTCGCTCGTTTGCTCCTGTTGAGTACGCCGATCCTCGTGGTCGTAGCCAGGCTACGAATCCTACCGACTAGGAATAACAAATGCCTGGTTCAGTTTGTTTCACGACTTCAAACACAGACACAAACACGAACACGAACACACGTAAGCTAAGCAATGAAACGTACCAACCGGCTTGTCTAAATCAACCAGAAACGGAAATGTTCCCGGTTAAATAATGAATGGACTTTGACTGACGGACTGTCTGGCCAAGATCGGATCTGTGTAAAATGTCCGGTCAGTCAAAACCGAGGTTTATTGACGCCAGTTATTTTTCAATTCTACCTGATCGGACTAGTGAATTGATGAGACCTGGAATCAACACATTGACGATATTTTTATTAATCATCCATATTTCGTGCAGTCTGGTTCAACTTTCACCCAAGACTGAGTTTTAGGCACTAAATAGTGTGGGTTTTTCTGTTACAATTATTAACCAATGTTTAAAAATTTTGGAACAACCAGGTATACGTGTCTGCTGGCGATAAATAAATGTTTATGAAATAGTTATCGTAACACTATTGGAATATTGTATAGTCACATGGTCCTTATTATTATTAATAATCCGATTATAAGAAATAGATGGATCAATGGTGGTCATGGGGTTAGAAAAACGACTTTTCAAACTGATTATCATGAGATCGATTTACCTTAATTCTCTTAAGCGGTAACTCAATGTGTCGACCCGGGGTCCTCTTCTTGGAATTAATGTGCACTGCGTTTTCGGTAATACAAAAACTACAAAAAAGAGGAAGAAAAAAGCATGTTCATTAATGACAGAACTAATTAGAACGTCAGTGAATGATGAGCTTTGAAATTCGGTCTCGTTGGTTAGGATCGCCTCGAGACACCCTTAGTGTGGGCATTTTTTTCAGTTGTCAGCGCATTTTCAATTCTACCACAGATTCAGTTTCGTTAATTTCTTTGATTGTGAATTTCCATAGAATGGCCGTTGTAATGATCGTGATATTCCGTTTGTCTGGTATCTCCCCATCATCTGAACGAGTGATGATAACCGATCGGCCTAGTTAAAGTTTGTTTTCCAGAATGAAATAGGCCAATAAATATCCCTCACTGAGTCAAGGTCATTGGACCAATTAACTCCAACTAGGAAGCTGTGCATTTTAAAAGAACTGTTCACCACTAATCAGTCGCGAGATATGGCATATCAGGACACAGCCATCCCAATTTTGACTTCATTCACTGACCCTTACCACGATAGATCAGCTAGTCAAAATAATCTTACGATATTCTAGAAGTTGTCAATTTGTGTCGCAAAATCGTCCAAAAGATTTAACATGTCCACCGGGATCTCGTTTACTGGTGCCTAAGATTCGGGGCAAAATCAAGATTTTGGCTTTCTCCTTGAATCTGTTCCTCCACTGGGAAATATGAGTGCGAGTTTGCACTTGACGAAGTGTACACGTCTACTGTGTGTGTGCATGTGTGGGTGGGTGGGTGGGTGGGTGATTCGGGATTGAGAAATACAATCAAAACCAGATAGCCTATTTAGGATATCCAGCTGACAATAAGCGTACATAGTTGTTTTGAATAGTAGGCACAAGGTGCTATGCGAATAAAAACAAAGAGAAATAGCCATATTGTTTGTGTGCAGATAACTGTCGACTGAACGAAACACACAAAAAAACAAACAAACAGACAAACAAACAACCTAAAATCTCTCGAAAATGACTTTTTCCCAAGGATTTTCTTAGGCACATCTTAATTTGAGTAGCGTTTCCAATGATCAGGAAAAAAATAAATTTCTACCTCCCGGTTATCCATGATCTCTCCTTTCTGGTACATTTTTATCGCTCATTCCGGGGGTTTATCAGTCAAAAGCATCTGACAAGTACAGGGTCTAAATTTTCAGCCAGATTTGGATGAATTTTATTGGAAAATGATGCAATGCAATAGCTGAGCCGAAAGATCGTGTTTGGGTGACGAAAACCGATATCTCGACTGGTAATGCATATCCGCTTTCTGTCTGGACAGGTTTTCAGTTAGTGAACAACTTGTAGATTGCGTATCCGATTTCCAGGTCGATGAAAACGTTTGAGTAGTCTGTATGTATTTCAAGGAAGAACCACATGAAGGGCAGGGTTCAAATTTGTGGTCAAACCAATTACCGAGGTCTGTGAATTGGGATCAGATCATTCGAACGGGTAAAACGAAGCGTCGAGCCATACTGGACCCAGTCAACGGTATAGGTGGAAGATTGACCACGTTACTAGAAGAAATTCATCCGTCAGGAAAAGGGCATATGGGACATTCACAAGACTAGTAGAAAGTTCAGGCCACGAACACAACGACTGCAACCCCGCCTGATCTAAACAGCTCTGTAGACATAATGTCATCTTTGCGTGAGATGGAACGCCTAGGGTTACTCATCTAAGGTTGATGAGAAATTCGACCGATTAATTCTGGAAACAAACGAAGATGTTAGGTGACACAGAAAGATGTAGAGTCTAGCATGCATGATGCATCAAATGTGATTTTAACAGAACAGACGAACAATCTGGCGATTTGAGTGAAAAACCTGAAGGTCATTTGTCGCTGAATGAATTCGAGTGGAAATATAGTCTAGATTAGGTCTAAATATGTGGACAAGTGGCCGATAAAGGCTACCCGGATGAGACTGAGTTCCTGCAACAATCGGCAAACAGAATAGAGGGAAAACGAGGTGTGGTCGGAAAGACCACGAAAAAGGGGAATTAAATTTATAGACAGCGAGGAACTCAGGATTCTTTGTGGAAATTTCACATACGAATCTAACTGGCATTATACCTACCTTCGAAGCAAGACAACTTGGCAAAATATCCCATACAGCTAGTCGTTAGGAGCTTATTCTAAATGGTGTGGGAACTTTTCTCCGTCAAACTAAAAAGACAGTTCAGTTTCAACTTCCACGAGGTTTCCTTCAGTTGTTTTTAGTAATTCCGGAAAAGATAAAAACGCACATGATTTTAGGCAATACATACCCGAAAATCGTCCCAGTCACGTGACTTAGTGGCCCAACGTGGATCTTGCTTATCTTTTACCTTTTGCTTCCTTTATTAATGAAGAAACAATGTAAATCAATTCCCAGGAAGGGGGTCGCGGCCAGCAGAGGGCTGCCAAACGGGGAAGTTGGCCGGCGGTGGGAGGAACCGAACCCGCAACCTTCATGTCCAAACGCCACGACCTTATCCGTTCGGCCAGGACCAGCCTTCACGGGACATGCATGTTGGTGTTTCTTTATTTCAACCCAGCCCATGGATTCTAAGTCAACTTACTGATCGGTGGCTGGAGGCTGACAAAAGATAGAGACGTAGCCAAGAATCGGAGTGCAGCAAATATAAGATATGTCATCTGAGCGCATTTTTATTCACCATACGCTATTGTATACCGGTTTCATTGCTGTTAGGAATCGTCAACAATGCAATGATACCGCATGATGACTAATTTCGAGAACCATATAATGTCATTTATACCTTAAGTATATTTCATGCTGAATTTTCGATATTTGGCAAAACCTAGCTGGTGAAAATGTTAGTCTATCTTCAAGTCTTGATGAGTATGATTCTCGAAGTGTTTCACTCGTCGAGTCACACGATTCGGCTTGAATCCATATTGTCCTGATCGAAAGCTCCATACCAAGACTTTTATCCATCGTGGCGATCCAGCTAACGATGCATTTTCAAAATCCGATGTTATTAGTTTTCATTACATGATTATTGAATATAAAATGTGATCAGTGATTCCGAATACGGTTGGGAATTGTAATAGCGTAAATTGTACTGTGTCAAAGTAGCTCCAATCATCTGCGCGCGTCAGGACTGCCACGGCAATATGCAAGTATACAATTACAGAAATGTAATCTCGTGTGAACTACCACATGCAACATCCATTCACGGTTTCTAGCCTCTTCATGACTTACCAATTCCAGGTCGTGCGCAATTACCGATAAACAAATGACTCGCAGGATTGAAGTGATATTTGACAAAATTACGTCGTGAATATGTATCCTTTGGTCATTCTGATCTGGATGTAAGATAAGAAACAAAACTGGACAGATTTCTCGTCAGATTATGTGAAGTTAGGAACACAGTCTTATGAAATGAACAATATTCCGACCATGGCCAATGTTTTGAAACATTCTGTGGTCAAATTTAATGGAAACCAATTTTAGACAATAACCAATGGTTTTCAGTGGTTCCTAATCCTGTCCAAACCATACTCACCACCCTCGACTTGGCCCAGTGTAAAATGATGATCTTTAGCTCAGGTGACAGCTAATCAGCTGTACCATTCCCATCTGTTTGTCCAATAAATATCTAATTACAATTGTGCATACAGCTCCGGCTGGACGAATTAATTTCCCCGGGCAAGTGGTGCGGGTTTTTTCGACTCAAATAAAAATTGTGCTTTTATACACCCGGATATGGATAACTATTCAGATCGAATAAACAAACGTATGACAAATACTCAAATGAAATACAAAAGCCCTATCACTACGAATTTGGATAAGATTAGCGGACTGGTTAAAAATAGTAGAGGAGGATAAAATCCATAGATATAATAATTGGAGGTGATGAGCAAGATAGAGAATAAAACTTTTCTCTTACTTAAAGTTACGACGAAGGTGGAGCTTAAATTTGAAGTGAGTTAAATACCCGTTGAAAACGTTGACTTTTGTCTCGACCACCTTATGACGATCATTTAATTTCATCCCACCCGGGCATTGCACACTCGGATATACTTTACAATTCGAAGCGTTCACCTCTTTTTCGGGTATTAGATAGATATAATCAAGATGGACATTTTTTGCATTCATTATCACAACAATGTCATTCTTGTTGAATTTGTTCACACTAATCATAACTGAGTTGGAATCAAATTGTGAACGGTAATCATGCAACATTTCGGCGAAACTAAAAAAAAACAAGTATACAAATCGCCCAGTTTTTTCCCCCGACCACGTAGCGTCCGAGTGTGTCATTGAACACTTGAGGAAAAGAGGTTGAGTACGTTTGTTCATACCTGTCGCTTGGATTTGTTTTGCCGAAAGTGGAGTAAGACTGAAATGATATCAGATGTGATAAAATAAAATTTAGTGTAAATTACTATGCAAATCCAATAGATTAGATTCGAAAGCGATTAATTGAATGGCAAATTGTGATCATTGCATTCGTTCGTACGATTTCAAAGACCAAATCATTCGTGTAAAAAGTGCGGATATAGGTAGCATTTATTCTCTTGTATATTGAAATTGCTTGATCTGTTGACTATCACTCCAAGTGACCGTCATTTTCATTTTGATCAATGGAAATGTCGTGCACCTTGGGTTTACAACACTTCATCTTTTTTCTTCTTTTGGAGGTCGGTTTGTTTTTTTTGTGCTCAGCACTATATTTTTTTGTCTTCCATTAGATTCCTCCTTGGTTGCTTCTATTCTACCGGGAAAGATGCAACTTGATGAAGAAAATTCGGCCATTCATCTATCTGAATATACAGGAAACATTTTGCACTTCATAAGTACGGGATAAAATAGACGATAAAATAGGTCGGAAGAAAGAATGAATAGATTGTCTAAGCTCCTATTTGTGGAAAAACAATAGTTACTCAATGGCAGAACTCGATCGAAACAGGTGACAAAGTTCCGAAGTCCAGTTGCAAACAATAATGATACTACTTTCATTTTACTTCACTAAACTCGAAGGATTTTATTTTCGCTAAAAACCAAGTCAAATAAGGTCATAACAATTAAATTTTAGGCAGAAAATCTATGAACTCCAAAAGTCCGGAAGAACGAGCTCAACGGTCTAGCTACCACATGTGCACACACACACGCGCGCACACATATCACTGTTTTGGCCTGACAGTCCTATCTTGCAAAGCTATCCTTAATTCATTTCGTGAAATTCTCAAATGACACGAGGCGAACTGGTCGGAACTTACCACCCGGGTCACAATTTGTGAAAATGCTGCAATCGAGTTTTGGGTTCTCGGTCGATCCGCTGAACGATTAAACAATCGGGATATAGTCAGGCCATAAATATTTGCCAACCTAACGAGAATATTCCATACGGTGAGAACAAGTGGTGTAAGAAACCGACGGATGGTGAACTCCTAACATAACACCCCGCGAGTTTGTTTGTGTGTGTGCGATCTGGTCATTCAATACCGATTATTGCAGTTGTGAATTTGTTATCATATCTTTCTCCTAGGGACTTTGCAGAAGCAAACAATTTTATGCCGGAATGAATTGTTTGATTGATTTCAAAAGTTGGACAAACCACTCCAAATAATTGCCTGTGTCTGAGAAGAAACATAACCGACCGTGTAAACACGTTTGGGCAAAACGAATATCGTTCATTCAGCAACTCTCACAAACTTGGAGCGTTTGATTTCACGCTGGCAAGAATGGGTTTAAGAAAACTTGATCGTCTCACAAATCAGAAAAGAAAAATTTGACATATCCCCGATTGGGATTCAAGAGTTCATTCATCAAAATCAGTCCAACCGATGAAGTTTTCTATTGCTTCCAGTCACTCATTAACTTTCATTCTCTTTGGGGTTCTTTGTACTTCTGTCTCTGGCTTATTTCTTTCCTAATCAGACCGATTCTATCAGCCTGCAGATTTTCATCAGTTTAAGAATCTACCGTGAAAAATTTTCCCATCTTACATTTAGATAAAAAACGGTAAATTTGGGAAGACGGCTGTTTTAACTCTCGATATTATCGTTTTCATATTTTTCCTTTGGTTTACTTAGTGAAACAACTGTGTGCGTCATACTTAGGGAAAGGATTGGTGGTCAGCAGAGTTACTATCAGGCCGGGAAGTTGACTGGCGATGGAAGGATTCGAACCCGCGATCCGCAAGTTCGAACGCTATCATCTTATTTGTCTGAGAATTGGCGGTCGCATGCATACACCAGTGTCCTGTCTAGCCGAATAGTAAATAAACATTCAATTAACCAATCGAACCCGGTTGACTGAGTAGTTTAAGTAGAACTTTGGCAGCTAGTTTTTTAAAGTTCAAAAAATACGTACATTTATCATTCGAAACTGGACATTTGACCACTTTACAATTAGAGTGCAGTTTGACTTCACGAATACGAGCGCATACAGAGTGAACTTTTAGACACCACAAACAAGGCTGGCTTATATATATATGTATGCATATATATATATATATATATATATATGTAATACACGTTAAATTCCTTTGGATTTTATTTTGCTTAGAAGTTTCGTTCTTTGAGCAGTGACCAACAAGTCTGAAATAATTTGTGATACTCAGCCAGAATAGTTGTTCCACAACACTGGGTGAACAAAGGCGCTGTTTTCTCCCGGATATAGGGAACAAAATAGCTCAGTTACCAAAGCATCTAACTGGCAGGCGGGAGATCCTCGTGGTGAACTTTGGATGTGGAAAGTGTGAATGTGGATTTCACCAAATACACAGGTATTCACCTTGCTTTGTAATATTTACGAGCATTACAAATAAAAGCGGTCGATACCATACAAAATAGTTTGGACTGCGTTTTGGTTGATCTTTCAACACAGTTTAAAAAGGGCTTTTCGGTTTTGCTATCCACTGTCCAGAGGGATGTTGCGAATTCTGTGTGCCCACCGAACGGTTACCTGGGTCCAGGTTACCGTATGTATGATCTGTCTGTTCGAGTGCACGTAAACCGGACACAAAACACACGAGCGATGCGAACGTTTCGCTTTCTGACAACCAGATGTATCGTTTTGGTTGTGACATTTCGTGCCGATCATCCTGTGAACCAGTTGTCGTTGTTATTCAAGGCGTTTACCGCAGCAGTCTAACAAACGGTGCCCGTGATCACGATATTTGCAACGAATATTCTCTCGGATAACCTATTTAACCGACTTTCGTTTTTTTCCAAATCAACCAATTTGCAAAAGCAAGATATGTGTACTAAAATGGCCTTAGGGTTTTCAGATAACAAGTGAACTGAATATATGGCGATTTTAACTTACTGCGCAATTGATTGGTCGATTTGTTGAACGAATGGGACGATGAATGCATCGATACAAGGGTTACGAAACAGGCGAATTGGTGAACTGATGTAGCCCGTGCGATGTTGATTAACACGAAAAAAGCAGCCTGTACTAGAGAGATTTGCGAGGATTTTGATTCCATCGGGCATTGGCTGTAAAGTACTCTTACAAGACTAGACGACAGTAGTACTGTATTTCATATTTGAGCAGAAGCAACTAACACTTGTTTACTATTTTGCTCGTCCAAGCTGTTGTTTGACGAAAGACGATAGCAAGACGGGAAGGTCGTGCGCGCAAATTTTCAACTACCGCGTGGCTTAAACTGGACTGGAGCACATGTGGCGTCGATCGAGCATTTTGCTAGACTTGAAAGGTTGTGTGTACTTAGGTCTTAGTAGGTTCAGTACTCCTGGATGATTGCGGGATACAGAATTTGTATGCTGAATGAGTTTGGGGTGAGTTTAAGTGCAAGCCGCGTGATGCAGTCCGGCACATTTTTATGCTAACCTGCGTAGACTAGCAGCTAATGAGAATCGTAATGACAAGTTGTAGTGACATCCAAAAATTCCGCAAAGGTGATTGGATGGAATGGGTTCCATCAATCGGAGTATTTTCAACCCTGTATGTAAACCCATGACTTGTAGATAAAACTCAAACATGTTTCCGTTCTGCTGTGCTTCTCTGGTTGAATTCATTTGCGTAGATTTGGCCAAAACCAATCCAGTTCTTACTGACAACTCGTATCCGCTCGTTGTCGTGACTGACCGAATTTCCTATACTAATTCCGAATCCAAATACTATAGATACTCGTCCCCTGACGGTTTCCGATTATCGATGTTTGCGTTATATCGGTGAGACTCGATGGAATGACCCGATGAACGGTTTGAAGGTTACGGATCTAATATTTGAGTACCGAGTCACAGAACATTTGTCCACCACGTATCAGGCCTGGTAGACTTTGCTAGTTGGGGCTAAAATATCTACCTTGACGAGTTTTGCTCTTTTTTTTTGCTCCCTCCGAATGGAACAGTCACGTTTCCGGGTGTGACCGTTAACCGTGAACAGTGGTATTCACATTGTCACATTTCGCCAAATCGGAAAGACTGAAAACATGTGCGTTTGCACTGTTAGATTGTGTAATCCGCAATGTTCTTTTCTACCTCTCATAGGTCCGCTCCCTGTCTAGTGCATATTCATTCTTTCTATGAAAACATAAAACAATGTGTGAAACGTAGCGGTTAACGGAGTTCATTATTTTGTTTAACCGTAAAAAAATAATGATGATACTGAATAGAACAACTGACAGTTGACGAATAATCACTGGATAAGATCGATCCACCGCGATCACCGGACAGATAAACCAGTAATTCCATGGCATGTAATTTTAATGTCGCAAGGGATACCGACATTTTCTGACGGTTGATAATGTCCAACACACATGCCGACATTCGGTTTTTTCCGACCAATAATTTCAGTAGTTGGAAGGATGCGGACATTTATAAGGTTCAATCTGGTTAATCCAATGTGCATGAGCTATTTCACTAATCATTTCACTTGTAAAAGTTAAACTACTCAATACGTAGTCGTATGGAAAGATGAAAGTTTTAGCAGAGATAGGACTACTATTATTATTGTGCCTACGGTCTACGTGAAGCGGTCCTCTACAGCTAAATTATACTCGAGACCATTTGTAAAACAAATTCTCCCTAGGAGTCGATCAGCCAAATTCGATAGGTGCAACATCATCATGTGGTGAAGTTCAACAAACCGTTCAGAGCCTGCCCGGTAGCGCAATGACCAAGGCATTCGACTCCAAATCATTCGTCCTGGATTCGCGTCCCAGTTCGGGCGCGGTGGATATGCACTGCTGATGATTCCTAACAAGGCTGAAACAGCTGTACAGTGGCGCTTAGTGACCCCACGGTTTCTTAATGGGGAGTTGAACGATCATATCACGTGGTGAATTATTTTGTGATAATTTTTCATTGTTTCAAAAATTATTTGTTTACGAAATGCCTTAGTCCATCAAGCACCACTCTGTTAATAAAAAACAGCATACAACATACATAGTACATTTTAGAAGACGCCTAATTCATTTGTTTTTTTTTGATACTCAGATAAACAGCTCAGAACAAAGGTAAAATGTCGATAAAAAAAAACATTTTCAGATTTTACTTTGATTTATGCTAATTAAGTGACCTGGTCACAAAGTGTCCTTCTCGCTGTACACTGGTTAAAAAAAGGAGCGAGCCAGTCGGTCAGTGACATGACAAAAAAGTATGAAAATCTTGACCAACAAAGTAGTTAATGTGGACCAAGTTAGATTATTGAGACGGGGTTTGTTAGATTGTCTCAAGCGATGGTTGAAAACACTAATCAATTGCGTTTTTGCATTGGAAATCTTCATCTTTTTTTCTATCTGATTTTTAATCGATTATTCTGTAGACGATTTCCCACTATGTCTCGTTCTGTTTTTCGTGCAGTGGTTGATGCTATGAGGTGGCAAACCAGAGCACATTGGTTAAATATTATTGGTTGTAAAACTGAATAAAACGACCCTACTACACACAGATACACCCACGGGGAATCGAACCCAAAACGTGGTGCCAGTAAAACTCTGAAAGATGACCTCTTGTAAATCAATGTACTGGTTACTCTGTAAATTTCTCGAATGTTGAATTTACTTTTTGTCACCAATCGAAGAATGGTTGTCTGACGTAGTGGACTTATGGATCCATTCTGCAAAATAAATTTTCCGACAAATGCTGACAACCCATAGATGGATCGAAAAGGATGATGGGGAAATCGTTTTAGTAGCACGTGATCTCTTATTTGTTTTTAGCAAAGAAACTCATGTAACTTCTATTCCAAAAGTTTTCCACGAGCAAATACATTTACACCTACTCATTGACATATAATCGTCCAATACATGCACATTCTCGGAATAAAATAAATGCACAAATTTTAAGTCAGTCCCGTCATGTGTGGTCCGGCCCTAATCAATCAAAGTCTCTAATGGTCGCACCTAATGAGACACTCCTTTTAGAGTCCTGCGTGTTTGTACATATAACTGCAGAAATGCACGCTCTAAGCAAGAGTTTATGAGGGTTTCTAGTCGCACCCAAATCCATTTGCTCGTAAATGGCGCCGTTCAAAGTGTGTTAAAGGAAAAAGACACTGCTCTCTACCACCCGCACTCCCCTGTTCGCCTCCACCCCAGAATCCCTGCTACTAAAGCGCCCATCATCTGTGTGAGTTGGCATGTGTCCAGCATATAACGGACTGGGCACGAAAATTACCTGATTGGTTGACTAGTTGTGTATCAAAGCGAGGGTATGAGTCACTCTGTTCAAAATGTCTCCGTGGCTGATTGAAATAACCCATATTGACTGAACGAATTCTCCAACTTAAATTAGGCGTAAGAAATGTATAATCGCACGCATGCCATGATTGAAGTCAATCAATCAGTCATTCGTCTTTGAATGAATAAGTAAATCACTAACGATGTGGAGAACGGAAGGGGCGTATCTGCACATGTGTAGACTGGCTGGTTGAAGATCACGAACGTAGCCAGGTGGCGGATGACATTTCAGCACATATGAAACAAATTGAAATATCTTGCTGTTGTGTAGCCATGATAAGTTGTTTTTTTTAGAAAGAACTCTGTGACGAGAAAGATTTTGGAAGTGAAAAAGAACGACCATCCCTAGAGTCTCATCCTAGATATGTAGATTATTCGCTGAAATAAAACCGCAGCGTCATCCAGTGAACCGAAGAACATATGAAACGGACTCACTGTTTGTGTACCCGGTGTCCGCGTAGAATAACTATGTCAAATTCCAACGGAGTTCAACGTAAAACATTCGGTTCATCTTAGAAATTAATCCGAAAGTAACAGGAGGTCTTTCAAATGCTCATTAAGACGGTGGATTTTGCATACTAGGAATGCAGAATGTCAAAGCTCATCTGAAAGGTGCGTAAACTGAAAGAATTTTTCATTCGTCCTAAGGTACTCCAGAAATTCAAGCTTCGTCTTTCTGAATTACTAATTACACAAGAAATTTGACTTTAGGAAAGGTGGTATCCGGTTAAACCAGGGGACTATAGTAACACAATGTATGTAAACGCGCTACCGAAATGCGACTGAAGACAGAGTTCATAGACGGAATAGTTTGTCTTTGTGGTAAATATTTGGGAAAGCGATAAATTTTAATTCCCGTTTTATGCTGTTGCATCATGTTTATTTTACAAAGAATCAGAACTAAGACCGTCGAAACTGGTCCTACAGGTGTTAGATAAATGCGCTTTGGTCCCACATATAACTCAGTAGGTAACAATAATTCACTGAAATTATTTATCATTCGCGGGAACTGACATAGCTCGAGACGAATAAGCAAGAACAAATATGTTAAGAATCCGGTAGACCACGAACCCAAACTAAATGCATTAAAAACTCGATGAAATATAATTTGTTCACCACAAACCAAAGGTTTGAGTCTGTTCTTTAGTAGATTTTCGCTTTATTTTACTTGGAGTTCACCTACCCGATTAGAAAGTCACTTTATATCTCGCCCACATGGCATGTGGACACTTGAATTCCGTGTTTAAAATGCACGTACCTCAGTAAAGACGCTTTTCAGATCTGCAGATCAACGGTGAACTAGCGGATACGGTCGTCGAGTTTTTTTAAACGTTTATTATCTTTATTAATGAAATAACAATGTACATCATTTTTTAGGAATGGGGCCGCGGCCAACAGAGGGCTGCCAAATAGGGAAGTTGATCGGCGAATTCGGGATTCGAACCCGCGACCTTATCCGTCTGGCCACCGCCGGTAGATTCGAATCTTTTCACCACCAGTCAACATTTCCATCCGGTAATAACTCTATTGATTGCGAACCCCTTCGTGGAAATGAAGCATATTGTCGTTTCATTAATAGAGGGAACAAAATATAAAAAGATACCATGGGTTGCTTAGTGAAATTCATTGTAGAGATAAACGTGTTTCCAATAAAATAAAATTGAGCCGTGGGAAAACAATCTACTCAAGCAAACATGACCATTGATTTTTGGTGAAATTTAACATAGAGTTCCACGTTGAAATTGCTTGTTTCGCAGACAACTATTTTGTTTGAATCCTGGATGCATTGTTTTCATTGAGTTCACGTTTCATTTTTTTCTGGTGATTATTCTCGAAAGATACGAAATCTGCGTCCTTAGGAGTGGATTAGAGTTAACAGGAATGTGTGCCAACATTTTTGCTTACTACTTCTAGTTACTTTAGTATAATAATCATTTACTTATAATGAATCGGCGTGATAAGCATAGCTAACAGATCAAAAGATATGCAGCGAAAAGCATGCAAAAGCGTCGAACGAGAATTAAGCTTACAACAAACAAATTGCTTGTGCGATCCTTTTGTACTTCAGTCAATTTGACGAAATGGATGACATTTGAAATCTCATTCCATAGACTGCTTTTTATGAGCCATTTACAAACCATCTTCAAATATGCATCCATCGGAAGAACAAACTGGTCGCTAAATCAACTTGATTAGCAAGTTGAAATCCTGCACAGAACTGTTATCCGCCGCGGTTAGCAGTTCGTTTCATGGACGCATTAAGTTTATTCGGCAAACGAGGATTTTAGTTATTTTCAGCCTTCTTTGTAAAATAACATTTTAACTAATGGTTAGATCACCATATTGGATTAGAGGAGAAATTTTGATTATCGTTCTTGAATAACAACATGTGAATACAATTCTCTTCTTTTTCTGAATGGATTGCTATCGTTTAATCAGTTTGGTGAATAATCATAATAAAGTGACAATTTAATTTGAAGTCCTAGGCACCATTTAACATAAAAATTCAGTTTTTGAGAGCATCTAGTTCTACTCTGTTTTATATAGCAAAAGTATCGACACTCTTACCTTCAGCCGGTTTCTCTTTTTCTAACATAGGCGATTGACGTAGGACTCCCGATGAACCTTAAAGAGAAGGTTCAATTTGGCTGTGGGATGCACTGATGCACTGAGATACTTACGTAACTGGGCTTGAACGTCCAAGGCTTTTTTCGACTGCCTAGGGATTTCTGTGCGCTGAACCACGTGACTACTCTCAGCCTTATTCAGTTCTTATGAATCCCAGGAGCAGCAAACTGAAAGCGTTATTTACATGTCACACAACAACAAACAAACAAAAAAGCAGCTCTAAATTCACTCCAATACAAATTGGACTTTTTGTTAGGTTTCGGCTATCCAGAAACTCTGCATATCCGCCATCGATGAATGAATCGGAGGTACGTGATGTGTGCATCAGAGCTAATCAATAATGAATGTCATTTGCGGCTCTGTGTGTGTGGTGTGTGGTTGAATGGACAGACTAGCTTGGATGATCACTTTTTTGGACGGGGGTAAAATTTTCCCGACTCGGTGAATATTTGACGAAATCTAATGATGACGCCTATCCTGTTAGCTTCTCTACAGAAATGGTCACATGTGTTGTTGTCAAATCCAAACGAAAATGGGTGAAAACTTCGTTTTTGAAACAGCCGGGATTAGAATGCAGCCACATTCCGCCATATTTAGAATGCCAAAGTAATTCCGCGATTTGAAACTCAATGCTTCTTTTCTTACCACTCGACCACATTAAATCCGAGTTAGTGATCTTGTGAAATGTTAAGTGACGCCAAATGGGTAACCAAGTGTAACCACGTAGTCTAAGACCCATTGAGAGTGTTTCTACCACTGACTTGAAGGCTGTTTAAAGTATATCGTTCTACTAAGTAAAAAAACCTATCTATTCCTCAAGGAGGACAAATTAACAAAATTTATTCTCACATCCAGTAAGATAAATAGATGGCAGTCACTGCCCTTCTTAGTAGTACGTTTTGCATACGGATGGAAGAACACGACCGGGTTCGCGGTAATGCCGCTTTTCAGGTTTGAGTACCTGGTACTTTCCTGTTCAACCGTCCCCATACCAATGCACCAATCAATTAGTTTTTTTACTCGAATCTCGTTTGAATTGTTAGGAACGTGAATGGATGATAAGTGAATTCAAGAATAATGCGGGTGTTGGTCGGTGGATTCTCTTCAGTCATAATGATTGGCATTCCGACATTGGAACTGCAACTTGTGTTAATTTCGAATAGGCGTTTCATATTAAAGAGGTAATGATCGACTGAAAGTTATCAATTAGTAGTAATATGTGATTTCATGGGGATCCGAAGGCTACGGCTAATCAAGCCTAATGTCTTTTAGTCCTTTGTTCGAGGCAGAATTTACGAAAATCTATTTACAACCAATATCTAAAAAAGAACCCCCACATTCTTTACTTCTATTCTATTAATGGAACGAGCCAATATTCCATTTTTGGGAACGAGGTCGTAATCAACTGGATTTTGCCATGTAAAGCAGTTGACCAGCGGACTTGAACTGACAATTTTCATGTGAACTTGCTAGGAGGTGCCTGACGATAGCCGGTTGTGTATTTGTTGTTGTAAGAAGTGATAAAGAAAGAGAATATTTGCCCATGCATCATTGATGCATTCAATCTTTAATTTTTTATTACCAGCTCCCACAAATTCAGGTGTGAAAATGGCCGAAATCAAAGAGGCACCAAAATTTGTTTACTAAATTAAAACAACTCACTCGTATTAATTTCTCTTGATCGACACTCAATGATCGGATCCGTTTGTTAATTAGTTTGACCCATCTTCATTAACTGGCCCGGTCGTGCTTTGTTACCGCAGCCGTTTTGTCCTGTGATCAGAATAATGGATATGAAAACTGATTATTCACTACTTCTACAAATGTGACCCTAGTAACAACAATAACAGCTTGGAAAATGTCTGAAAGGAAGAGGGAAAACTAATGAGAAGAATGACGAAGAGAAAGTTTTTTCTCGCCGTACACACTTCGGTGTTTCCTACTGACACAGAAGTTTAGTGGGAAAGCCACTCAGGATCTGCATTACTGATCTCTAAGCCGGAACAAATTCCCTAAGGATATAAAACACTACCAAATTGCATCTTCAAAGATAGGACCAAGAAAGTCAAAAGCATGAAGTGATATCATCTCTAAGCTAATTCGTGCCGTGGACGCCACATTGTGTCCTCTAGCCGTACGAGGCATATGCAAGATGAACTGTAGACGATAAACAAATGCAAGTCACACATGTAGGAGCCATTTGTCGTAGTTGGCGTAGGGTGATTGCCTGAGTCAGACACGACCAATCGGATTCGATAGATACTTCATGAAAATCCATGTATCGCGATCCTAAGAACAAGACAATGTAGCGAATATCTTTTTCGATAACTTGAGAAATAGACGACGATTGTACTTCTCCTCATCTTTGAAGTACAAAAAAAGACGGTTTTGTCTTCCCCTGTCACTTTTGTGTCAGTTCTTTTTATGCTACCCCCTTTGAAATTGTCACCAATCTTTTCCAGAAACTTTGCTTCCTTTCTCCAGGAGAGAGAGAACACGTTGATGCATGCACAATGGCTGTCCAAAGTGAACTATTTTCGTTTTCATTCTCTATTCGCCTATCGCCGTTAGTCATGAGAGAAAAATGTTTGTAGAATTATTATATAAATTGGGTTTGTTTTAGAAATAGTTGAGGGACAATGCTGATCACATACGGAAAACTGAAGGGACTGAACCGCTGCCTATTTGTACAGAAGGATTAGTCGGTCCCAAACGTCCCAATACGGTCCTGGACGCTACTGTTGTCTGCACATGAGATAGATTTTTTGCCAGATCGATTAACGAAAACAGCGCGAAACTTCGTGAACCTGGGTATGACAAAGGAATTGTATAAGAATTTGGTTGGAATGTGCCTGCAATGCTGTTTGATCTACGTGGGTTAGGTACTCAGAAATGAAAATCCCCAATGAGTATCGTGATACATTTTGGGGAACATTCGAATTCCTGTCGGATTTTTACGCTGCAAGACCAGCCATTCGGAAAAAGCAGATAAAGTCCCCTACTACTGAAAACTATCAAGCAGTCAAGCTGTGCAAGGTTGCGTGTGATTTTCTCGCTTCCTAGAGAGAAGTTCGCCGTCACCTCGGAGACCATCATCTAGTACAATCTGAAGAATGCGCTATATCATGAAGTGATGATGGACGACGAACCGCTGAGAAACAGACCGGCTAGTGCACACAATTGTTCGTTCCGAGTTTGCGTCCCAGTTCCGGTGAGATGGACATGCACTGCTAATGATTCCTAACAAAAATAAAACAGCTGTACTGTGCATCCATGGATTTCGATAGCAAGTTGGATGCTATCGTGTTTATGGAAATCCTTGGAGAAATAGTGGTGACTGATTTGCTAGCAGAAAACGCACCTGCTTTTTTCTGGGTTTATCGTAAGCCGTGCACTCATTTTCAGCTATTTCATAGCTCCCGTTCGGAAAAATTCATTTCCATTTTACCGGGAGAGAAGGGACCGATGTGATTCTGCCGAATGCAAATGAGATATGTGAACTGCATACTTGAAATTACTCGATTTTCAGATAATAAGGATCGAAGTAGCCAACGGGCATTCCCGTCTGCCTTTGATGAATGGCTATGAAACTAGAGATTAGGCATCAATCATGATGACAGCTTTATGCGCTAGTAGTCGATAGGGGATAAATATGTAATTACCAGGAGAACGTCACAATCTCGTTTGAATCACTACCAGTGTGTTCGGATGACGAGTCCTAATGCAGAACCATTACAATGAACCGTCAAAATGTTGACCTTGCATTCACACACGGAAACTATTAATCGCAATGCCAATGACCTGCCTCTTTCGAATACGAGCCCCAGTTTCCAAAGAAACATGGCGCTCCACCGGTGTGACGAGTTTTACCGTCAAATTTGGACACAAAAGTCTGACACTAACGATCATTTCTTGTAATTACGACGGATAATTTGGAATGTTTGAAGCAAAAGCCTGCGACAGACAGCTGGACTGCTGGTTTCGTCCAAGCTCGTTTGTGAGTCACGGTTGGCAAGCATTTTACGCATGGAAATTTCGACATAAACACAAAATTAACACGCGACCTAGTGATCGCAATTCAATAACCCATAGGATTTTAGCGGGGCTCGTTGTCGCCGTATGAGGACCGATGCGGCGAGTAATGTCCGCTTACTAAGGTATCACGTGACTGGAGGCAGTTGTTATACGATGGATGGATTATCTGTTTTTTAGACAGAGTAATTGTCAAAATATTTTTCCTTCTTTCGACCGAAACTGTCAAGCCTGAAATCGGGACGCTGCTTATCGCAGGAAAAAAACATTACAACGACTGTGCTTTGTAACACGGATATGAATGAACGGATTTAACAGTTTAATAGCACGCTTTATAATTCACAACCAATAATAGGAACAAGTGGAGACTTCCAGACAGAGCATTTTTTACGACACGTTAAAGCTTCACAACCATAAACAAATCACCGAATGATTTGATGCTGGAACAACCTATTCAAGTTTGTCTGCACTACAATACCCAGAAATATTTATCCTGTGATAAGAGCACTGGTCAAATTTGACCACTTGCTTAGTTCCTAATTAACTTTGGTATTTACATTTAAAAAATCAATGAATAGATAATTTGCAGAGCTTTCAAAAGTATCTAAGAAACATTCGTATTTGAGATTAATTATGAACGAAAACGGCCACATTTCATCTACTTTGACGTCTCGATTAAATTCCCCACTTTTTTTCGGTCGTTCATTTTATCACAATGGACAATACTGACCAAATTGGTTTTTTTATGACAGGCTTCGACACATCAAATATGGCTCATCAAACAGGAGAGGGAACCGTCAACCATGACGTGAAGTGGTACAGAACTAACTAAAGTTCGAATAGTTCAATTGTGTTAACGAGCGTGACGACAGCGAATCGTCACCTACCACCATTGAGACCGACTAGTCTGGGATTCGATCCTTTGATTTTTTTCCTCATTGATGGATGCTTAACCCACCTGATCATCCCCGGTTCTGTTTAATTTCATGCGATTAACATGTGTTGCAAAAATCTGCGTACTCGTGGGAGAAGTTTCATAATTCCCGAGGCTTTTAGGAAAACGCCACGTCTAGGTTTCGTACTGTACTGAGAAACGCGTAGGTATCGCTTGTAAACAAACTTTTACTATTAGTAATCATAAATCGCAGCGGCCTGGATCAGGGAAAATCAGATGGTGTGCTCAACCAAACAACGAGGACAAAGTACTACTAGTAGTAGAAGATGAGAATGAAGGCCAGATCAAACGGCAAGAACGAACGAATCAGCAGAACATCCATAAACAATACGCGAGTTGAAAAGCTGAGCCTATTGGCACTTAGGCTTGCGCAAGACCAGTCGGTATCGATCTGTTTGTTGGAAGCTGGACAAAAGAACAACTGATAGTTCAATGTAATTTTCGCTACTTCAACATCTTTTTTCTTCTAAAACATAATTAAGGAGTATCACGAACTAACGTAGCGAGAAACGGACAAAGTTGGGACAATCCGTTTGTAGAAGAATACGCTCAATAAGCAGATCAGTCAAGCAACGCAACAACACCATTGTTATTTACTTTGAGCTTGGGCTGCCGTACACAGACCAAGCAAGTGCGGACGGGAATTGCATCATATGAGTAGTGGTGTTTCGCTGTTTGTAATGTGCTACAAACACAAAACCTACCTTGCCAGTCACAACTGATCGATCAGTCAATCATCAACTGGACCAAATCGCGACCGACAGTTCGACGCACTTTTCATCACATTAGGTACAACGACAACCCTATCTATTGGTATGTCACTCGCGTAAAAAGTAATTAAAAAACATATTGCTCCGCTTGTATGGAAACGAAATCAGGACTGAAAATCTAAAGTACCGTAAAACAAAAGAATCCTAGCTCTTTGGTTTTTATGCAGATGAGTCAGGCTAGTTACAAGTTGGAAGCCATTTTGCACGAGAAACGTGAATAATTTTTGGGGGGTATAACTTCTGCGAGTTACCGAAACAAATAGTCGCCTCTAGAGAACTATCTCCCGAATCTTGGACCCATGAGCATGCTTCCTAAATGGCTAATTCATATGACAAATTGGAAAGAAACAGCTATACGAATTTACCATGAACTGTTCCCATAGCAAACTAACCACCGGTCTTAACATGGAGTCGCCTGTCAAAATTCTCCTACCTTAGTGATCTGTCTATTTACGTATTAAGATGCCGGAGTATGTGAAAAGTACATTTAGCTTCGCTTCTAATATTCAAGAAAATTTGTCACACTTCTTGCTTTGGTTGACAATTACAGTAGACTTACTCAACGTTTGACATTTACCTCCGGTATAAAGGGAAAATCTCCCGTTCTCGATGTCCTGTCCTGTCACCAAGTGGGGGATTTTTTCTGATCCCATGGAATTTCCCTCTTGTCAAATTACTTTAAAACACCGGAGATCTTAGTTTTCATTTAAGGAGAACTCCACAGAATTAGTCAAACTTTGCTTTTTTCTATCAGTCAGTCAACTAGGGGAGTGTGATTTGGAAAATTGCTTCTCACAGAATGATTGTTCGATTGGATGACGTTTCACGAGACAGAAAATGGGTGGGACATGAATTGGCCGGTTGATAACATGGCAAAGAGGCTATCGAAACCTTGACCGGTGGGCTGACCTGTGTAGGTCCGACTACACTAGCCACTTGGGGAGCAGGGGATTGATCCAAGTGGTGACAGAGGACAGCAGGCGATACGGCTGAATGCCGCAATCAGTGGTGTTCTTGCAAACAAAATCTTTCTTAATATTGTACTTCAACTTATTATTTTGCGATCCTTGTTTTACTGGACCTCGTTCCCTTTTTTGCTCTCTTAAGCAGAGGATTCTGTGAGGCAACGATGAAAACCAGCTCACGTCGTTACAGGGTCAATGGCTGCAAAAAATGAAATGGGCCCCTTGTGAAGGAAATCGAGTTGCGTGATGACACTTCGGCCGCTGAACCGCTTCTGTCAAAGCCCATTAGTGATTTTCCTGGGGCAATACATTGTCGATCTGAATGAGCATACACTAATCAGTTTCGCAGAACTTTTTGAAGGTTTCATTGGAGTTGTACATATCGATATTTTGCAGACAGACTATAAGATTCGATTAGAAATATTTGACCAGAAAATTTTGAATAGTTGCCAGATAAATCGACCAAGGCAACAAAACTTACCCTAATGTAGGAGATAAAAACACCTAAATTGGACCGGTGATAAATACGGCTTACACAAAAATCAAAACTGAGACTTGACGAGACAAATACAAACGATCAGACCCGATAGCTAAAGAAATCATCATAGTTCGAGTTGAGAAACTTCATGCCAACTACATGTAAACACCACTTGAGTACCCACGAAGGTTGTTGATACTCGCATCATCTCATAATGTTTTTCCATGCTCTCCGATCGCTGACGATATCGCTCAAACCGTTGATCACTCTGAAGGTCATAGTGCTTGTCGTTTAAACGGAATACATTATGGTTGCTTATCTTTTGGAAGGAATACTGATCCGTTATTCGGTCCATACGGTCACTAGATTAAGGGAACGAACATTTGTGGGCATGCTTGGTATACGAGAAATCGGTCAAGACTGAAAACTAATCAGGATAAATCAAACGATTCTTGATGTATCATCTATTTTAGCGACAACAGGCTATAAAAAATGGGAGCTACACTACACGCATTCGGACATAATCGGAAGAGAATAATGGAGCCGGGGCAGACACGTATACGTGATTTGACATTAAACAAACATAAAGAAATCCCTGATGCGTTACGCAATGGTAAGACAGAGGGCCAGGATGTCGAGTGCAGTTCAGCTTGACAGTGGCACTTTTGTTGCATGATTGTTATGGGAATACAGTGAAAGAAATAAGACCCATAGCCACCAGGGCCCACTGCACCGGAGGGGAGAGGTGACAACCATGATTGTGAAATTTCGATTGGCACAGAATCACATACGGTCCCCGGTAGATTAGGTACGATAACGTTCCGGGCGACAGTGAATCGCCGAATATCACCAGAGTGATTGCAGATCCAGGAACTAAATACTTGATCTTTTCGGAGTTGCGGATGACTAATTCATTTGGCCATTGCATACAGATCAGGTGTCAAAGCGTGCACTTTTAGTCGGAGGAAATCTGTGGAGAACGGTTAAATTGGAAATAATGAATGAAGTATTGCAAGAGATGTCACCTGGGTGTTTTTGGATTTCAAAAACACATTGTCTGAAACATGAATTTTGTTTCTTGCCCAGTCAAACAGCTAGCGTGTTAGAACATGGTTGCGATAGCTTGTCGCAAACTGAATCCGCATGCGCATGGAAGCAGAGCAGTATGTGGTTCAATTGGAGGCAGTCACTCCGGCTCCGTTGTCGTGTGCAGCTCCCTAGTTGCCGCTATTTCTGATCTGGTCAACCGAAATCGGAATCACAGAATAGAAACTCCAACTGGCTTACCGCATATTGGACATGTTTGAAGGAAGAGGCTATAAACAAACAGTGGACAGAGACTTGATTCATCCCCATTTTTGGAAGTACAAGTATCCAGACAGATCATTCAAAATACCTATCGAACATACTACTTGTCTTTCGATTCAGTCACGAAGATTGCATAGTTTCCTTTACATAACAAGTCTCCCAGCTTTCGGTATCAGGTGCTTTTGATTACGTTTGTATCTCAATCTGTGGGCGCACATCCCAAGAGAAGTGTCACCAATGAAAACGATAATTGATTACATCATAAGAGCCTCTTAGTCTTGCTGTACTTAACCAAATGTCTACTGAGAACCAATCTGACGGAGCGGCTTCGGCCAGTTCAACTAGAATCGCGTCAACGCCAGCAAAACTTGAAGCTGTAGTCTCGGCCTCTGCTAAAAGGCTCAGGAGAAACTTCATGGGGCAAAAGTCGATTGGTAAAACTGGGAATTGTTCACATCAGTTAGGTATAACGCTCTTTGAGGATGAGAATGTCCAGCCTCGTCAAACCACCAACGTTTGAACGTCGAATTTTATTCAACGGCGCATCGGAGATGAAGAGCATCAGTCTGCAAAAGCGTCCTCGTTGACAACGGGAAGTTAATAAAGAAATTAGGCAAGAGAAACTAAGCAGAATAATTGTCAAAAGCACTGTTGTGGGACGACTGATCGTAAGTTTCGTTGAATGTCGCAAATACAAAACGAAGGAATAAGATTTATCACTTTGGAAGCAAGAGATTTAGCATTGTATAATAACGTTTCCGATTCTAGGTGGGAAACCAAAACATGAGGTACTTGGATCGGATTTCCATTGCCTTTGCTACGTACATGAAAATGTGCCTATTGAGGATGGGAGGAGGAATGAAGTTCCAGCAACCTACGTTTTTCTAAAACCAAAGCACGGCTATGGTCAATTCACGACTGTCTTTCCTGTTATTTAAATCAACCCTTCAGTGGTTGTTGGGTGAATGACTAACAAAGAACATTCAAAGATTATGGGGGTCGAATTCAATGCAACTTGTTCCCTAAAGCGGAGGCCCGCTGATCGGTATTTCTAACCTATAAGGGTAGTGGATGATGAATCGTCATACTTATTATCCGGGTCGAAGATCAGTACAACTGCGGCGACAATTCGCTGGCTATGCTAATCGACAAACGGGACGAAAATGCCGCATGATATTGTCAGTTGGTAACCGGCGATCTGACCAGCCGGCGCCCAGAGAAAATCCCACATCTACGAAACAAACGTGTGTCTGCTCAGTTTGACTGTTCCCTCTAGAGTTAGCGCGAACGGAAGATAAGAGCGACTGTCGATTGACCAACCGAAACCAGGGCAAATGTCTTATACGTTTTCGCATAGTAAAACATTCCTAGATCACATTTTTCACCACGTTGACAAATGCCATCATGTAGATTGTATTGCGGTTTTCGATCACTTTTCATTCCAAAGCTTGGGAAATATTATTTCCTCTTTCGAAAGTGAACAAATGAGTTTCAAAACAATCATTTTCCAATTAAAATATTTCGGTCCATTCGTCTCTATTCATGCTTTCTATTTTCAATTCCATTTGTGGATTTCCTGATGACTTCTAAGAGAGACCACAGTGTCCAGGAGTTAGGAACTCGCAAAGTCACTGTTAAAAAACATCAAATAGAATGGGACAAATAGACACAAACAGTTGTCAAGACATCGATGCACATCACGGTTTCTCGTATTTGTCATCACTCGTTTTGGTTTTTGTTATCTACGGCATTCAGGTAATCATTTATCTATTAACTTCAAATAACACGCAAACTGCTCATCCATATTCTGTCACGGGCAAGATTTTACGCCTGAATATTGGTTTGGTTAGAACTTCAAGACCCAAAAGCGTTCAGAAGATAAGAAGCCAGATTTGTTTGTTCTACTTCGCTATATATAGGTTTCCAGAGCCGTCATCTCAACCCATTTCGAAATTGCTGATTCACCCAGTTATTTACGGGACCAGTTAGGAAGGTGATCACGACGTGCTCCCCAAGTCAGTTCTACTGTCACACGTGACGATGACAGTGAAGAACAGTCTAATGAACTGTGATTCTCAACAATAATTGGAGACGTTTACTATAGATGCACAGGATGGAGTATAATTTTATAACAGCCAATTAGAATAGTCCGACCAATACGGGTTATCTCTGTCTCTTTCTCTCGCTTCCACTCACCCCCACTTCCCGAGTATGGAGATACAAGCGCTCATTTAATACATCTGTCAAAGACAGTTTCAAAGGAATCTAATCATGCAATTACTTTGATTTCGTTTGTGTTAGTTTTTCTTTGGAAAAATTTCAAATTGTTTTTTGCCGAATGATCTCTTATCCGAAAAATTTATGCTAACCGATTGTTCAGTCAAAAACCACGAATTTCTCACAAAACGGGCAGCAGTACAGCTATCCGTATTTGTGCACCTAATATCGATTTTCGACTCTAATTTGTGCGAATAAACTAGAAATTCGACATAACGATTCTACCGGATAATAATAGACTTTTTAAATCTAATATTACAAGGTGGCAGTCAGTGTTCCCGGGAATCGTAACAATTTGATTGTTTTTTAGTTCATTAAAGAAACCACAGATTAGAATTTCAGCAGGGAATATTTTTTTCAACTTTATCCTGTTGTGTTTGTGACCAAAAACCAGGGGGAAATAAGGAATTTGACTGAATATATTGCTGCTAATTGGTAACGAGGATGACGCAGTTGCGTGTTGCTTCAATGGACCCCAATGTTACTCTGGGTTTTGATGATGAGTGATGAATGAATTTACAGTCAAACTTAACTTTCCACTATTCAACGTGACAAAGTAACGGAGTTCTGACGGTTCTTTATATAGCTTTCATTTCACTGATATAGCATACGAGTCGACCACTGTGAGCAACTCATGACCGATGGGTGCTACGTCATAAGCTGAGGTTCAATAACCCATTTACTCTAAGGAGGACACCAAATAAACTTCATCTTAGGATTTCCCCTATGTAATGCACCTTAATTTTCAAAAAACAAAACAAAAACTAATCATGTTCCTCTCGCTTTAGAAACCTTTGGCTTTTGTCATCTCGAAATCACCAGCTAAGCAAATCTGACACCAAGAAAACCGGCGGTCGACATCGCACATTACAACTTGAACTACGCCAGACTCCAATCCTCGCACCAATGGTCATCTTCCTCGCTCAGTTGGCAGTCTTCGCCTTCCCGAAACCGATGTAGTCTGTTGTTCCAATAAGATAGGAAGTAAAAGGATAGAACACATGAGAGACGGGAAAAATGGTACTATTCGCCAGATGCCCTGGGATATTTTACGCACCCAATTCCATCGGTTTCTTGTTATCTTAAGTGATTTGTTTCAAAACAATTGTTGTCCAAAATTAGTATGTGCTTATTCCACTAATGAAAGTTTACAAAAAACGCTCGTGGATACCACACATCCACGTGTCAATGACATTCGACAACACGATTAATCGATGACTGATTCCTTAAACCTTCTTTTGGGCTTGCACCTTGGTTGCCATGGCCAGCTTAGTAGGGAAAATTTGGGAGAATCTCGATGCCCAGTTCTTTTCCTCTCTTCTGCTCATTATTTTGCATTTTCGGCACATTTGCCTGGTCACAGCTGGAACTTTTTCGAAAACAATCCATTCTAATTTGATTGTAAGTATAAATACATACGCAATGATAAAACCGTAAGTGGTTCAGTAGGCGGATCGCACAATCAGCCTTGAATGCTAGCAACACTCTTCTCATCATGGTCGCGGAATGATGTTGTCCCCATAGAAAATTGATTGAATTGATATTGACAAATTGACCTTGAAGAAACGTAGTTCATTTTTGACAGCGGTTTGGTCAAAGCACGCACGCAAGGACACAACATCGTAGCCGACGATGCAGAGAGAACACACCGGTCGGGTTGAAAGATCAACCAAACCAAAAGTACGGTGCTAAAATGCTAACCATTCACTAGCGCGTCGTAAGTTAGACTAACGTCACCGATCGATAGAAATTTTGTCATATGTAAAAACCAAAACATTTTAACTATATGCATATATCCATCCAGATACTACTTGCTGCTTCTATATATCAATATGTATATTCTGGGGCATTCTGCCCTCGTTCCTAAGGTTGGCTCAGCCCAAATGACAAAGAATTATCAACGAATCACAGTTGTGGTTCTTTTGTGGACTCTTCGATGAAGAGCTTCCATGCACACTCCTGATTCTGGTGAGAAATATATATATATATATATATATATATATATATATATATGGGAAAAGAGGGGATCAGTGGGCTCGCCCTGCTATTTATTGCCAAACGATGAGGGACATCAATCTCATACATTGCTCGCAGGTGGCTGTGATGTGTGCAAGAGAGCTTTACATTAAAATCGATAAACGCCGCTTATTGGCAAAGTTTGGTGATTCCAAAAATACACTTGGGCTAGGAAACCATGGCAAAATGTTACTTACCACGATCATATAAGGGACCGAGTGACCGAAAAAGGAATAGCGCAGCAAATGATATTGGCTCGGATATCCTGATCCCTGGTAAAAGGCTTTAAAGCTACCAACTTCGGTTCTATGGGAAGAGGCATCCTTTTGGGGAACAATTAAAACCATCAATTGGAGGAATCCGCTCTGGGCACATGAGGATTCAAGATCGATGGAAAAGACTTTAATCAATGTAGTGTATCATACTTCGAATAGTGTATACTTCTGTAGACGTTTGTTCGCGCGCTTCTGGTCGTCAGCCGGTTTCATAGAGATCAAAGAATAAGGACGATAATGATTGAGCATTGTGAAATGACGGACTGAGAAGTACATCGAATCGCAACGTCAAAAAATGCAGTGCATTTTTCTGAAACTAATGCGTATTGTAGCCGAGTTAAAACCTGATTAATTAAGCCAAATATCTTTTTTTAAGTACCTTCGGTGACAATCTTTGTCATTGTGACCGAATACGATTTGCGCAAGGTTACCCTGGGGAAACGTAAAGATAGCTGATGGTCGTATTTGAAACGGACACCATGACATTCAGATTGCACACGGATTCTTATTTATTCCAAACCGATACACTTAACCTTGGAATAAATATACGTGATACCAAAATAATATGGAATGATTGTTGTAAATTAAAATTAAATGTAGTGACAAAAAAATTTCAGGCTTTAAAAGCATTAGTGAATCAAATCTATCACATTTGGTTTTGCAACCAAAGAGCACGAGGCCGGAAAATCCCCAAAGGGTACGAAACATTACACTCAGCTGTGTGTGTATGTGTGTCTGGCCGTACAAGGCCAAACACTGGAAACAGGAACTGCCTGCTCGGTCAACTTATTATTTCCAGGTCGGAAATTTCAGATAGAACGCGCTTTCGTTTCCCACTTCGAACAGGGAGGACGAACGGAAGCACGGGAGAAACAACAAATCCAAATTAGATCGGTCACAACAATTTCGGCCCATCGGGGATTTTTGGGACTAATTTTTTTCAACCCGATCACGCCTTCTTTTTCGACCGTACACTAGTCTTATAGAAAAAACAGTTAAAAAACACTCGGACCAAGTGGTGAAAGCTCCATACACTGACGAGGTCAATCGCGATTCAGAAGAACGGCTTTGGACAGAAAAAAATTCACACCATGTATATGTCTAGTGGTTAAAGTCCGAGTAAAAGTCCGGACGGTCATCAATACCTATGAAAAGGATGGCGGCTGAGAAGGGCAATGCGCTTCCGAGTAGGAACAACGAAATAGGCAAACTGGATAACCTCATGAAGCTCGTCGTCAGCATCTAGAACTAACATGACTTCAACTGATTATATTAAACTGTCACAGCTATACTTTCAATGTGTTTTGGACATCGATTATCCAAGCCCTAAACCGGATGACGTAAGACGTTCTTTCTTATCCGAATCTCAGTCGAAAACCCAGATTTGATATGGATAGCCGAAATGAAATGACTACTGCTCATAGAATTAAATGCATGCACTAACATTGAAAAAGCAGAGACACGTTTAGGTTTAAGTGATATCAATAGTTGTATTTCTTGTTTCCGTTCACCCTTTTCGTGCAGGACTCAGTCCGTTTTGCAACTCCAGTGTTGGTCCGATCCGTCTTGAGAATGTTGTCCATGTTTTTACGAAAACCGAAAGTGAAAACCAGACACAATACATCATACGCGGAGGGTATCGAGGTCACGAACGAAAACGCGAATGTGCGTCAATCAAATTCATCGCAATTATCGAAGGACGAGAATCCTAAGAAAACGATTTCTGCCTCTGATCTACCGAACAGAAGCAAGCTTCGCGCTAACAGCGCATCTCCTCAACCTGTCTCATGCGCACGACGAACACCAGGCACCTCGGTCACTTTTGAATCGACTTTACCAACTCAAGTGTGGCAAGCCTCCCCAAGCCCATCACCTCCATTGCCATTGGGCAGTAACACAAAACAGATGAATCAACGTATGGTATCCTCTTTGTCAGATAACTGGGTTGAGAAGCCCGTAACCCGGACGAGGCCAAAAACGGACCGACGACTACGCGGACGATCCTATTCAAACTCATTTCACAGCTGGATTGCAGATATGGATGCAGATGATAGTAGTGATGAGACCAATCATTCCGATCACAGTAACACTTCGGTCAGTAGCAGCTGTTCAAGTAGCGATGAGTCCCTAACAGGGACGGACAGACAGGGAGAAGGGAAAACAAGCAGCGGTACGAACACCGTGACCACGGATAGTACTTCCAGTTTAGATATGCGAATGGTTTCTAATAGTGACGGAAATCTAGTTCAATCAGTAGCCAGCTCAATGACCAGACGTCACTCGGCTGGGCAACAAAATCAGCAACGAAAGAAGGATCGTCTAACTACTCGAAAATCCAAGTCAGAGAAGAAACGACGTAATTTTCCCACACACGTCATAAGCAGTAGCAGTTCAAGCAGTGATGAAGATCTTGAAGCACTTGGTTGGGATGAACGTACAATATCAGCGCTTGCCAATCGAAACAAAGCACGCCAAACCGCAGCTTTAAGACAATCTATCACGACACAAAATTTGAGCAACAGATTTAACAAGCAATCGAAAGAGTACCCGATGGTCAACAACTCAGCCGGAAAAGCTGCCAGTAGTTGGTCTAATCAAAATGTCAACTTATGCATTCCACTCCAACCACTTACACCAATCCAAGTGGATTATGAACGGACTTATACGAGCACTGTCTTGAATCACCCTCAATCTTGTGTGCTTTCTAGAAGAGCACACCAAATAGCTGGCGGACAGCAAATGGCATGCTTGAGTAGTCCAAATCAAAACCAGACGAAGGGTATGGAAAATACCTTTATGAATACACTTCCTACAGCAGCTGGCCACGGTAGTGATTTGCTAGCTGTGATAACAGCCGATTACAAGCCCTTGGCCGAATGGGAGGAACAGTATAAGGTCATCCCTGTACGGAAAGGTGACTACGTGTGTGTCCTCAGTCGGCCTATGAAAAGCAGAACATGCAATGGAGCGAGCTCAGCAAAACGCACTGGGCGCCATTGTGCGGAGAATGGAAAGACAAATGATGATGCAAATACATGGTTATACGTACGCCGATGGTGCGTTGACCATTTAGTGGCAACTGGTCCGCCGGGTTTCGTTCCACGAAATCACTGTCGCCTGCTGCCTAGTTCCGAACTGCTTCGGCTGTGGCATCACAATCAAACGATGAAAGCGAAGAGAATGCAGACGAGTATTCCATCCACAACTTCCACGAGTGCAAATCCCTGTGCTGATATCACGATATCCTGCACCCGACCTATAGTCGAGCATAACAGTTTCCACAATAACTGCATGCGAACGTACAATAACCAAGCAGACTGTTCTTCACCCTCCACCAACTCGTCCGCTTCGGTTCAAAACCAATTCCCTTATGTTTCGCACAGATCCGATACCCAACGTTGCGCGTTTGCTCATCCCATGGGGGCCTTGTATCCGAACCATTCGCAAATCCCACCACCTCCTCCCGGGTTCGGTTCCGGTGGCTCAATTGGTTCTGAAACAGAAGATCGCGACTCCGGCCGGGGACCAAGTTCCGGTTCGGAATGGGGTAGCGGACGAGGCGGAAGCTCCAGTGTGACTCTAGATCAGAGTACAGTCGAGAAAACGGCAAGTGATACAGGTATTGAACGCCGAACTTTGCCGAACACGGAGAGGACGCGAAATGTAAAAAGTGCAGAGGAATCTCAACTAGGCTGGTACACTGCGGATTGTTCGGTCTGGTCCAGTGAACCCGGTTCTTCCCATCGAGATGACGGGATCTACTCTCACGATTCTGCCTTACAAAGCCCCAACGAAAACAGCGATCGCACACCACAACTGCTGAATCGGACCATGAGTAACTGTGCGACGGAAAGAAACGATGAACAAACATCACCACAACCGATACACTCCTCGCCCCTAACGCTGACTACAAAAGGCAGTTGCACCCCAGTATTAGAAATGAGACCTGGAGGCACACCGATCTTATATGCCCGAGGTATGCCAATGAACGTACTGCTCGGGACGGACAGCTTGGCCACGAGCACGACCACTTGCGCCACCGTGATTGAAACCAAACTTGGTTCAGAATCAGAAAGCTTGACAACAGAAAAGCGGACGGAGAACCCAGACCCCACGTACTGGGAACCTTATCAGACAGTCATTCATGTGAATGAAAATAGCTTGGAAAAGTTTACGCTCGTGTAAACGCATTGAGCACTGAAAAAAAATTTCGCAAAGATAACCAGAAACAGAGTTTTGAAACCAAATTATTTCGGATCCAGAAAAAATTTGTCAGTGTTTCTCAGTCAAGAACTAGACATGCGCCGACTGAAGACACGCTAAACCACAGCTGAAACGAGAAAAACCCCATTACGTGCATAACAAATAAACAAACGAATGACAGTGACAAAGTCACTATCCCTTACTAATCAATGACCAAGTCACAAATCATATTTGTGGGTCAGCGAAATCGGGAACAAGGCATACTACTGAGTATCAAAGTCATGCCTTCATCTATGAATCACTCAATCAATTTAGTTGCTGTACGTGACCGGTTATGCTTTTCTAGTCTGGGTCAGAATAAACTTTCTGATTATTCCATTGCTTCATGTACATACTGAACACTTATACAAAACATACATTTGCTTTATCTTACTCAAACGACATGAAACCATATTTTTTTGTTCTGAACACTAGCACGGGTAAGCATGTGTTTGAAATTCGAAACAAATTTGACAGTCTACCGTAGCAAGGGACATCTTCAGACAAACTAATGGAATATGCCTTATCGGGGAATAACGCCGGAACTTAATTTAGCGCCCGCGGTTCTGAGAATTGCGGACATTCGATAACTGAGAGGAACAGACCTGTACTACTGTGAAAACGTTAGTAGGCGAAACACGAACAGGTATATGTGAAGTCATGAGGGAAATGGCACACACGGCCAGTGATTTCAAGTGGTCAGAAGGACAAAAAAAATCAGATGAGAAGCGAAACCGAATGATGCTGTGAATTGCAAACAAAAATACAGACAATTCTTTCCTACGCAGACGAGGATATTAAGAAAAATCCTTTTGACGAAAATCGGGTGAAAAAGAGCGAGCAGCTGAGAGTGAAATCCTGTTGGTTTAATCTGGGGTTGTCAAAACAGGTAACATAGGGCACAGGCGAGAACATGAACAAAGCCCATATCTTACAACAGAGCGACCTTCTATTTTCGACCACCGATTTCCTCGAAGCAATAACCTATCCCAATGGGGACACTGGGTGGGCGATGCCAAGGTACGTTTTCGGTGCTAGTACCTGCCATTTGCTTTACCGTGATCTCTTCACATTTGCTGAGTAGGGCTTTAAGAAGCGATGCGATAGTCAGGATGTGACCGGGATGGTTATTACAAGGTTCTCCTCGGCTGTGGCATCAATCGCTGCATTGCGCCTTCCAGTTTGGAACCTAAGAGATGGGCACTGGTCAGTTAGAAACGCTGAGAGGCCTGGCTCAAATTGGGAGTCAGTAGTGCGATCGATGTGCACCACAGCTGTAGTCTTTGTTCCTTAAACAACAGTACATCGCCGTCAAAGAAAGCATCCATGGGTTCCAAAATCATTTGCTCTTCTATCTTTAGTTGTTATGCTCTTACGTACCATGTTTCTATAACATTTTATTTCCGAGTTGCGTTAGCAGCATGCGTGTTTTCAACCCTTTTTTGTTACGTCCTCCAGATACGAGCACAATGGAAGAGGCATGCTATATATATATATATATATATATATATATATATATATATATATATACAGACACCCACTTCGGCTCACGGCGAGTCGTTGTGACCCCGCTGGTTACCACGTCTGACCAATTGAGATCTTGTGCGGTTCTATGTTCTAGTTTCGGGGTCACGACTGTTAATCCCTTTACCCCAACGCAGTGCACCCTAGCGGTTATTTGGCACCGAAAACGTACCTTGGCATCGCCCACCCAGTGTCCCCATTGGAATCGAGCATTGCTTTGGGGAAGGGTGCTAGGTCTCGTCGGCGCCAGTGGGCCAGGTCTTGCAACCGTAAAGAACACTACGAAGTGAGGCACTACATGCCCTTCTCTTGGACAAAGGGCAGATGACGTGGCGGCGACGAAGGAATGACAGGTTGGCGAAATCAATCGTGGATGTCAATAATCAAAATGTAGCTTTCTTTCGAAAACCACTCCCGGCTGTGTTAAAGTTCCAGAGGTACCTTGAATTACCGACTACTTCTAAATGATCATCACAAGCAGTGAGTGCTGGCATGGGCTCCTGTCGATCTTCGAAAAATACCTTACACTTCGAGGGTGCAATCCGTTAACGTATCGAGATACTGCGATCTCTAAGCGACCCTAAGTGTTTTGAGATGTCAGTCCATTGTTGCTTAGCAAGAAGATATCTTGGACAAAGCCTGAGTAGAAAACTATCCCCAGGACGAGGCCTGATCTCATCGTTTTATGGACTAGAATTCCGTATAAGATATTTTAGCAAATTTGACACGAAGGGGAAGTATAAAGAAGTTTTGCTGCACTCCGCTAGAGACCCCGGAGGGTGGAGGAAACTGGCCACAGGCTCTAGCCGGATCTGAGCTATGATGCTACGACCTTTTGAGGACCGATACACTCCACAGGTGCCCTTTCTCAACAAATGGCACCGTGGTGGATATATCAATGGAGGCAAAGGCCGTACAAACGCCTAACACTAATGATCCTTGGCAGCTGGAAAGCTAAACGATAGTAAGATGGATGATCAGTAAAATACCGTTTCGGCAGAAATGATGAAATTAGAAGCCCGTCAGGCGTCAGGCAGAAAAAGTAAGACATCCACGGTAGACTTTATGTACAAAGGGTAAAGGAATTGTAAAAGCTTGTTCTACTTGAAAGTATGCTAGGAGATTAGTCGAAAACTCGCACAAAACAAAAGGCATCAACGGCGCAAAATTCACCATGTACAAGTAGTCACAGAAGTGCGAGAAAACAAAACGTAATTCTGTTCATTTCGACTTGTTTTGTCACGAACGACAGAGTAAATCCAGAGGAGGCGTTCCAACACCCACTTTCTCTCACTCAACCTCACATGCGAATATGATGCAGGGGAACAATAACGAGATCACTATTACTATTCAATTGTTCTGTCACAAACAAATGAATCACTGAAAGACTCCTGACGACTGGTACAAATTTTGAGCGTCTTTTGGCCTACAATGGCCCCATAAACAAAATAATAATAATAATAAGGATGATGATGATCATATACATGAAAAAATCAGAGGGTGGGCTTTGGCCGCAGAATTAGCTTCCCAGAGTTGTCACAGGTCATGTTGTACTCTGCCAGCACAACTCGACCACGCTGTGCTATAATGTTAGGCAATATGACCTTTTTGTGTGCGCCCATTAGGAAAAGCAGGGCAAGAGCGAGCAGAGTTAGTACAAATTGCGGATGTTTCTGAAACGAACCGAACAGGCCAACCTGATAGGTTGTCGGGTCGGTTAGCCAAAAATAGGCGGTGATTAGACAGCTCAGGCTGACAAGCGACAACAGAGCGCGCCAGAGTCTGGCTTTCGGATGAAGGCCTTGAATCACTTCACGTAAGCGCCATTCAAACGCTTTCAGATCTTCCATACGCTCTGTCGGTGTGTAGTTGAACGACTGCTGAAAATCAATAAAAATCAGATATCAGGCACCGAAAACAATGTAAACTGACAATCCTCAAAAAGAAGAGGATGGCATCAACGATGTTCTAGATTTGCCACGGACGAATGACGCACAGGATTAGGCCAGGGTTTATGAGGCAAATGGGAACATTTGCTCCCCAACCACGTGACCCAGGCGAAAAATCCGAAGCAAGAGGTCTAAAAATGATGTTGAAACAAAGCAGAAGATAACCTGTTCCTGGCCATTTATTTTTCAAAGCCCGTAATTCAACCGATTTTGAACGAGATTTGGTTGCAAAAAGGGGATACTATCGTTATATGCATACATTCACATTTGCCTGATTTAAAGCGAAAAAGGGGAAGGGGTATATGGGATAACGATGAAGAAAGAGAAGCAAAAAGCAACCACTTTTCGTTCGCGATTTTTTTTTATCGTAATAGGAAGAGATGAAAGGCAAACGGGTGAGTTTGAGGCTGATTTTGCACGCAACAGAGAGTAAATGGGGTAATTTTCCGAACACTTAATAAACGAAGGAAAGCAAACGCAAAGAGTCCTGGTGTACTACTAGCAACAATTCTGCTAGGCTGTAAAGACCAAAGCAGGCGTTCCTCTTAAGGGAAGAAAGATGGAGCTTTTAGCTATATGGGGCTCAACTCGCAAGGTAGTAGGATGAGGCATGGGTTTCGCATCCCACTGAGGGTTGGAAACTGATTGCTTAGTTCACACACTTTCGATGATTTCAGACATCCTGTGCCGGATGCACTCCTCTGTCACAGATGCCGGTGAGCATATTGTGAAGCAAGGTCAAGATGGATACACGCCGGTATGTCATAACAGTCAGGTTTCGATAGGTGGGCTAGTTACCAAATCAGGCCCACTGAAACCTTGTTTCTATTCAACTGAATTCGGGGATCACGTTTGCCGGTGCTTCCGTTTTCCATGCAGTGGTATCTAGTGGTTATGGAGGATGGCTCTTTCAGTGCAGTTATGATTCATGCAAATCATAGACACGGGGGAGCAAAACGACGTGAGTACCTCTAGATTCTGATCGTCAAGTTGATACTCAGAACGGATTCTGACCGAAATAACGCGAAAAAGCAAAAAGCTATCGCATACACGGTTGATAAAGAATGCGACAGTGGAACATTCAATTGCATTAACTAGTCCACTGTCTGTGGTCGACGAGCACATGCCAAATATGGAAGCCAGAAAAACGGTCAATGTGTAGGTGGACCGAAATTCTGGTACCGAAGGGACAGCACCAACCGATAACTTCGTTCATAGACGGCATTAAACAATGGTTGACTGGATTCATACCGTTCCGGACCAGAATTATATCAAAATTGATTGATTCATTTGGTCCGGAGTAGTGTCTACTTGCGGTTTATCAGTCTTCTTTCACGTTCTCTAAGAGTGATTCCCATAAAACCTGTTTTGCTCGATTCAAGATTGCTTGTTTCCTGCAAGTAAATGGCAAATTAAGTGAAACAATAAAAAATTACGTGATATGACTTGGCATAAAACTATTACGCTTCTGAAAAGCCACGTAAAGAATTGTGTTGACGGTTGGCGGAAATTCTATCATATATTAAATCCAGATGGAAAAATTTCATTTACGCAAGTTCATGAAATTTTGGAGATGGAAACAATGAGAAGCAAAGTACTTACGGATTGTCACAAAGAAAGAGAATCACGAATCGTAATCTTGAAAATGCATCATCAAAAAGAGTCGACAGCTGTCACTCGATACTATATGAAACACTTTTAGCTCTGTAGATGTTATGCTATTTTGAGCCGAACATCGATAAATGCATCACGGTAAATCTCATCAGCGGACCAGCAAAATATCGAGTTGCTGTCGATATGAACACTGTTAGAACATAAGAGATCCCGTCTATTCCAATCTGCGATGCTACTCTGACGAAATCCCCCGAGGCGCTAGCAGCAGTTTATCGCGGACGGATCGAATACCCGCATTGGCATTGGTGTGATGCAACCAAAGAAAAACTCCGTTAGAATAAGTGATTTACACTGTTCTTTCGGACATACTTTCAACCGCACCATCATCATCATCATCATCATCGTTCAGCGTTAAACGGCAAGGCAAGCCCCACTGACCGCTGCCGTTCCCCAGAGTTACACGTTTATATAAAAACAGTGAATATCCAACGGGAACAGGGAGTGAACCTACAAAGGCGGGAAAAGATAAGATACTACTGCAGCCAACACACGGAACACAGTCTAACTGTAAAAACGCACGTGTTTTCAATCATTCTGATTCGATAGAAAACGACAGCATGATCGCCACTGTTCACGGTTCACTGCCATATCCTTCAGCGTCTCCAGCCAGCAAGTCGACGAGTCTTTCGGACCCCAACCACGAAGACGTGAGACACCTACGTTACCTAACTTCGCTGTACATTTTCTCATCCCACGTTGCCACGTCATCTGTTGGCCTCCACATGGCTTCTTCCATTCCTTGAGAGGAACACAAAATGGGGCACGGTATGGTAGACGAGTGTACGACATACGCAACACGTGACCCAACCAGCGTAGTCTACTAAGCTTCATACGGTTAAATAAGGTATTCTACGAATTGGCACCTAGCACTAGATAACTGATCTCTATATTACTCACCCGATTACTCCATCCAATCGTAGCCATCCCACATTGAAATCGGTGGTCGAAAACCTCCAACCGACGAACATCTCCCTTACGCATAATTCACGTCTCGCAACTGCACAACAGAACTCAGTACACTGCAGCACGGTACACACGACCTTTCAACTTCAGTCAAATATCAGGCCGACGCCACAAGTGCTTTAGTCCAGTGTAAGCTGCACGAGCCTTGGATATACGCATACTTACCTCCAATCCCGAGCTACCATCGTTAGACACGCAGCTACCAAGGTAGGTGAAACAGTTAAAAATCGTTAGTTCCTCTCCATCCAGTATCAAGTTCGGCGCTGCTGTCGCCCAGTCCTGTAACAGTACTTTGCACTTTGAAGGTTCAAAGCACATGCCGCACCGAGCAATCGATCTCGACAGTCTATCTAGTGCCCGTTGTGCATGGTCCGCAGACTCGAACAGGCACACGAAGTCGTCTGCGTAATCTAGGTCGCATAGCTTTCCTCCACCTCCCAGTTCGACTCCTACGTCCCGGAGACCTCCTAAAGCATCTTCCATCACCTCGTCCATGACGAAGTTGAACAGGAATGGAGAGATGGGACACCCTTGTCGAACGCCACTAGTCGTTTCGAATGAACGTGACAGTCCACCGTTTACCCTAACGCGACCATAGGTATGCAAGTACAATGCTCGCAACAGGTTTACAAACTTCGTTGGCATACCCTTCCGGTGGAGAGCACTGAGTAGTGCACCTTTCAAGTCGAAGAAGACTACGATCGTAGGGCGGCGGTGCGTGTGGCGCGTTTCGAGTATCTGTCGAAGAGTGAATATTTGGTCAACCGCACCCACCAAGTGAAAAGCAAATGAACGCCTCCCTGTGTCATTCGTCACGACGAACGTGAAGTGGGCTAACGTCGTCGCAACACGACAGCACCACAGCACATGCCAATGACCAGATTAGTTAGCTCGGCTTGAGCGACCGAGTAGTATTCAGGCCACCAATAAACCATAGATAATGATGGATAGCCGGTAACGCGGTAGTAGATGATTCCGCTGCCCCCCAGCGCACTACCACGCCTGATCTACTGAGGCCTTATGTGGTTTGTTACTTTGAGTTCCAAGATCATGACTGCCTGTTTTCCTTCAAAATAACCATGACAGTGCACAATGAGACGGGGGTTCGTCCTCAAGTTCTCACTACGCATTCAAGAAGTCAACAGAAACTTTTTATTCTCATCAACATTTGTGGACTGAACTGCAACAGTGATTTTGTCCACCAATTGTTCGAATCTTCTTGTGCTCTAAATCCCAATAGAAGTCATACCTGCACATCATAAAAATATCAAGCACATTCAATTCACCAATTACACTATCTACTTCTCTTCTGTTGCAAAAGCAGGTGTTTAAGCTCCTGTCTATCATTCAGCCGCCTGTTAGGTACCAAATCCTAAATTTTCCTACAGCGATTTTTAGCTGTTATTGAAACTGTGGTTCCCTTAATTCAATAATTAGTTCTGTTATTTATTGTTCGCCCAGAAGCGCCGATTGTTTTACTTTATTTATTATCTACAAGCACTGAACGTCAATTTGTTACGGACCAAAGATCACTTATAATCATCAGCGTTTAGCGATAAACAACAGGACACGCCCCAATGACCGCTGTCTTTATCCCAGAGATACACATCGCTGTTGGAAGAACGAATATCCAGGGGGGACGGGGAGTGGATCTACGCCAGTGCGAGAAGAAAAGTACCGCACCAGCTAGCATAAAAGATACAATCAAGCTAAGCAGAGGGCCTTTTTCAACCATTCAAATCCGAAAGAAAATTACGACACGATCACTACTATTCGCGGCCATACTATTCAGTGCCTTCAGCCACCCGGTTAACAGATCTTCCGAGCTCCAACCACGAAGACGTGAGACACCTATTTTACCTAAGTACGCTGAGAATTCTCTTATTCCACTAACTTATGTCATCTGGTGATCTTCATCTGACTTCTTCTACGCCGTAGATCGAACGGAAAATAAGGCACAGCACAATAAACGAGTGTTCACCATACGCAACGTGACCCTATCAACGTAGTCAACTAAGCATCATATGCTGAGACAAAATGTTCTCAAAACCGAAATCTAATACTAGATTCTTAACCTACATATTACTTACACGGTCACTCCATTCAACCTTAACGAGACCAAGAAAACATCGGTGATCGGCAACCTCCGAGCGACGAACACATTCAGCGGGCAAACTCCACGTCCCGCAATGACGCAACAGAACTGAACGCACTGCGGCACACTGTACGTATCTTTCAAATATGAAGCCGATGCAATAAATGCTTCGGTTCAGTGCATGCTGCTCGAACCTTCCATGTACGCGTGCTCACCTTTATTGCCATGCCAACATCCTTAGTCACGCAGCTGCCGAGGCAGGCGAAACAACGGAAGATCGCTAGTTCCTGCCCAACCAGTATTAAGTTCGGCACTATGGTTGTTCAGCCTTGCAAGAACAAACATTTCGGGGTATAGAGCATATGCCAAATCAAGCCACAGCTCAGTTTGTACAATCGTCAACCTTAAACTAACGTGTTCTGGTTTTGGTTACGACCTCACAGAGCTATCTGTTCAAACAAAAAAGAACCAGGAATAGCGAAGGTCGTATGCAAAATAGCAAGTTGAGGAACATAGAGGAAAGGCTTTCAATGCAAGAACTCCACTGACTGCATCATTGATCCATATCACCTACTGTCTCCAAACATCGTTTCGGGGATTTCGTGGACTCCGGCCCAGTGGCCTAACTCCAGCTATAAGACTCAGTTAACTGGTTAGTGCTTTCATACCTCTGGGTATATTATTGACTGACTACCTCAAACTACCTCCCAGCCTCTACGGCCTTCGTAGAACAGTATGCAACGAGACAGTCATTCTTTGAGGACGCGCAAAACATGTTCCAACTAACTTAACCTATTCTGTTTCAGTGTCTATTTTAAAGATTGAATTCTGTGACCCAGTGCCTTAGACCTAACCTCTGAGTTGTTCACAAAATTCTCCCACCATATTCTACGAAGACTACAAAGATAACAGTGATCAAACATCGGAAGTTTTCGGATATCTTCTGCTCTTATTGGGCATGTTTCTGAGTATTAAAGGAGTACCGACTTCACTGGTAATCGACTTTTGATCGGTAACGAGATGTCACGCCGACGCCACGGATGTCTAAATTTGGTGAATGCCAGTCGAACCTTGTGTATGTGTGTAAACTTCTTTTAACAAGCGTCCAACGGGCGACATACAACTACCCAGGCAAGTAAATCTGTCCACCTCATCTACCTATTCCCCTGCAAAAACAGGATTTGGTTTTGAGCCAAAATGGTCCTGGAACGGCGTATTACACTTAGAAGGTGCAAACTGTATCCCAAGCGTATTTTCATTATCGCTCAGACGATCAAGAAAAACATCATCATTATCACCATCATTCAGCGTTAAACGGCAAGGCAAGCCTCAGTGACCGCTGCCTTTTTCCCAGATTCGCAGGCTTCTATAAAAAGAGTGAACATCTAAGGGGAACAGGGAGTGAACCTAAACAGGAAAGAAGATAAGATGCCGGACCAAACGACGTAAGGAGTGTATCGAAAAATCGATGCGCCATGTATTGGTTTTTTATTGTGAATGATATAATATTAATAACACAGCGTTGTTGGTAGATGTAATGCGCCAACGTTTCGACTACCGTGGGTAGTCTTTCTCAAGGCAAGTTTTACAATCAAATGCCCCAGAGCAATTCGATTGGTAACCAGTTTGTAAATATCCGGACCAAACGACGTAAGGAGTGTATCGAAAAATCGATGCGCCATGTATTGGTTTTTTATTGTGAATGATATAATATTAATAACACAGCGTTGTTGGTAGATGTAATGCGCCAACGTTTCGACTACCGTGGGTAGTCTTTCTCAAGGCAAGTTTTACACGGTAGTCGAAACGTTGGCGCATTACATCTACCAACAACGCTGTGTTATTAATATTATATCATTCACAATAAAAAACCAATACATGGCGCATCGATTTTTCGATACACTCCTTACGTCGTTTGGTCCGGATATTTACAAACTGGTTACCAATCGAATTGCTCTGGGGCATTTGATTGTAAAACTTGCCTTGAGAAAGACTAC